>JAUTBS010107152.1:0-12773 GCA_032361285.1 Aequorea victoria | reverse complement strand
TATATTAGTGCACACACTCATCTTAGTTGTTAAAGAACGCTTCCGCATCTAAGTTTTAACTAAGAATTAAAAGAGTTTAAAAATCCTTAAGTTTGCCTATAACCTATTCACCCCCCCTCTAGGTTTCATATCTGGGTCAACAATATAGTAGAACATACATACAACAGAATATAGTAGAACATGATATGCGAAAATGCTGAAAACTTTATCCACGACCAGGACTCCTTTACGCCGAAAAGATCCGAAAAACAAAACATCCCAAACTTGAACACTTGAACTTGAAACAAAATAGTTCACCAGACTGTCGGATACTGTTCCCCGTATGCAGGTTATGAGAAGCAGCGAGCTAACGGCTCCAACTGGCTCATAAGCCCCCCGGCTAGAACTGAAACTCCCCGTATGCAGGTTATGAGACGCAGTGAGCTAAATGCTACAACTGGCTCATAAGCCCCCCAGCTAGAACTCATCCAAAAGACCCACCTTGTCACACCATGAACCGTAGCCGAATGACATACTCAACTAGTTCAAGAATGCCCAAGGGTGGCGGGGTACATCCAGGTGAAACACCCCGTTACCACCGTCTATCTGAGTCCCTAACATCCGCGCTAAATTCCTAAGTTCGACACGGTGCACCACTATACACTGTACTCATCAACGGTTATAACATGGAAGGAAAATCGCCCTCTCCATCACAAAATCACAAACCCAAGTCACATTCACGTGAACTTGTCAACAACCACACAATGTCCAACAAGATTCAACCCTAGCCAAGCTAGACGCAAAGTGAACACCCCACCCAAGACTCGGGCCATGCATGAGAGATGCCATAAACTAAGATGATATCATATAAAAAGTATTCCAACCATAAACATTCAATTAAACCCATTAATGATTTACAAGGGAAAACAAACATGACTTTAAGTTAAATGAACTTCCACACTTCATTCCTCTGCCAAACAGTAATTCTAGAATCTGCCTCCGAGATTTAAATTACTTTAAAAATACTAAAACTCACTGGAAAATTATACAAAATTTACAGATAGCTAAATAAAGGTGTTATCTATATTTTTTATGAAGGGATCAAACACTGGTTGTACACTAAAGGGGGTCCAAAAAATAATACAACAAACTCTGTCGATATAAGGGTTTGTTTGGTAGAATCATCATAACTCAAAATATACTTAATTAACTTCTATAAAAAGGAGGTGAAACTAGACTCATGTATCTATCTCTGGATATGTGGAACATCATGAGGGGATTTTTGTAGACCAAGATACAAGGGTTTAAAGTGACTCTGTTTTCTGCCTCTCTGTCACAGAAATCTCTAAATTAGAAAAGGGGTTCAAAAATATATTTTGGGGCCTAACCAAAAATCACACATACTCAAGACATCCTAAATAACCTCTTTTATAAGAAGCTTTTTATTTAGACTTTATTTGGTTCACACGAAAATTAGGGAAAAGACCTAAAAACTATTCTGTTTTTCTCATTTCTTTACAAACATGAACATTCATCAACATCTCCTATTTCTACCCAACCAAGGCATGTTCAAACATATCATAACAACATCATACATACATAAGAAGGTTCATAATTAGTTTATACATCATTTATTCTTCATGTTTGGTTCTTTTTAAAGTTCCCTAGAACAAGGCTTAAATGTGTTCATGGTTTCCAAGTCCTATCTTCATCTTTGACTATTTTTGTCCACCATTCTTTTACCTTTGAGAGGGTTGAGAAAAGAATGTGATATTAGAAAAATAAATGAAAAGTTCTAGGAGTTTCTTACTTGTTGATCCTTGGATTCAAGAAATTTGACTTAGCTTTAATGCTCACTTCTTTGATTTTCTCATCCTCTTTCTTCTTCTTCTTATTTCTTCTTCTTCTCATTCTTCTTTATTCTTCTTTTTCTTTCTCTTCTCCTCCTCCTCAGGTCCACCGAATTCTAGAGAGGGAGTGGAGTGGAAGAAATTTTTGGAAGGTATGGGAGAATGGTTCTATTTATAGGAGAAAATTCCATAATTTTTTTATTTTTTTTTAATTTGTAAAGACCCGCTTTTTTTGCTGGTACTTTAACCTAAGCGTAATTATACCCTAATCAAATTAAGAAGTATTAAATCCTATAAATTGAATCACACAAACTCTAGTAGTGTAATTAAAGGTTAAACACTTAAAACAATCAAATGATAAACCACTTGAACTTAGAACTTGGTTAAGAATAGGTTAAGTTTGAAACTCCAAGTTTGGTCACCTAGATCACAACCAAGACTTGAGATTTTGGATTAAGTTCCAACATGGAAATTCAAGCCCATGGACTTATAAATTAAATGAATGGATTAAATTTTAATTTTAGAGTTCAAATAATTACATTTAAGCCCCTCTTATGAACTAGTTTGGAAAATTACATAAAAGGCTAATTTTTGTCATAATACTAAAAGGGGACCCACATTAATTATCTAAATTATAAAAATAACAAAATAAATTATTTTTTAAAGAACAATTCAACCATTGACCGAAATTTCCCTTAGTAGGAAGTTTGATGGGACAATTTTGTGAAATTATTGAAAAATAGGAAATTAAGAGAAAGTCTTTGATGTGATGTTTGAGTGTTGAATAAGGCTTGTTTGGGGCCGTAATTCATCTTCTACACTAATTAAATTATTGTAGGAGATAATTATACACATAAATATACCTCAAAAAGATAAGAATACATAAAATAACTAAATTATGGGAGAAAACTACCCAAAGAAAATTAAAGTCTTCTAAAAACCCCTAATCTCCCATCATGCTTGATTTAACCACACTTCTTCCCATCAACTATTTGGCCCATGTCACTTAGTCCTCTCTTGGAAGACTTTTCACTCCACAATCACATTGATAGAAGTCTTGAAAGACTTGTGAAAGACCATTAAAAAAAATTAAAAGAAAAACGAAAAATTATGAAATTTTTTTCTATATATAGAAATGAACCAAGGACTTTAGAACCATGGATGTTAGTTTAGACCTTGCTTTATGGGCCTTTTAAAAGGACACTAAATGAAGAACAAATATTGTAAAGACATGTTGTGGACCTTTATATGCTTATATAATGTTGTTATAATGTGTTTTGGATATGTCATGTTTGGATAAAAATAAAGAATGTTGTTGTTTTATTAAGAACATCAAAACAGATAAGAACAGAATATTATTTAAGGACTTTCAATAATTTTTGTGTGAATCAAACGTGGTCTAAATGAAGATCTGTTTTTATCATAGCTTCTTTAAGATGTCTTAAGCATGTATAATTTTCGATTAAATAAAAAATGTATTTTTGAACCCCTTTGACATTTTAGAAAAATTTGTGACAGTTGAGGCAGATTGATAGTCAGCTTTGAACCTTCATATTTCTCTCCACAAAAATCTCCTGAAGTTGATTCACATATTCAGAGATAGATATATGAGTCTTGTTTCACCCTTTTTTTACATAAGTCATTTTAAATTAATACATTTTGAGTCTAAATGAGTCTTGTTTCACCTTTTGTCTTTAAATCTTTCTTGCCATGAGTTTATCAAAACACATACATTTGATTTAAAAGCATTTAATCAAAAAAATTCATTTGCTCTTTTACAAAATTTGTTTAAAAATACTTGTAACATTTATCTAAAATAATTTTTGGGAATTTGAGGGTTTTTAATGAAAGATAATAGCATGAAGTTACTCACCTTGATTTTTGATTAATTTTCTACGAAAAATAGAGATCGTGAGATGATTACGTCAACCTGACATAATTCGACGACTAATTTATTAATCGATCAAAAGAACTAATTTTAATCTTATAAACGATCCCTTAACTAAATATTTCAATTAAAACTCTTAATTTCCTAACGAGACTTAAGATTTCTAAACTAATTTTTTAAACATAAAGTTATGATTTCATAGATTTACATATTTCGGTATTGGCCCAAACGGAGCCTTAGAGGTATAAATCCAAATTAATTCATTAATTTAAGTTTATAGATCTAAAAATTATAGAATAATAAAATGTATTTAAATTTAGTCTTAGACCTAACACTAATGAACTTATTATAATTGTATTTATCTAAAATCATATATTAATTCATTCTACAATTCAATATCTATAAAATAATTCATTTTAATAACTCATTTTATCAATTTCAGCAATATGATTTATTTTATCTAATAACATATTTTATATAATTTATTTAATCACCTAATATTGAATTTATTTTAAATTTATAATTAGACACTTATACTAGTGTTAAATTTAATTTATTTCCAAAGTTTTTCCAATTCAATTACATAATCTTTTAATAGATTGGTTCTATATATATATATATCTTGTAACAGTTATATATATAATCTAAATTCTCTTTCTACATCTTCAATTAATTTAATTTATAATCTCTAATTCAATTTTCTAATTCATATATTAACTCAACCTATCCAATTCATATGTTGATATATATATATAAATGAATTTATAAGTTCAGCTTTCAAAATTTGAAACAGAGGAAGTTAAAACTTACCAAGAACACACCAACGAAGATGTATCTAGATCTGATGATCGTGACGATGATTGTTTCCGAAATTGATGTCAAGACCAGTTCTCGCGTTGATGAAGACAATGAACGATTGATTTTGAAGAGAATATCAACAGACTAAGATAATTCGTGAATTGAAGAATCAGAAACTAAAAAGATGAAGAAGAACTAAAATGGAGAACATAAATGTTGAATAACAGCTTCGTGAGGATGCTTGGTGAGATGGTGAAACAACTTGAAATTAAATTGGTATTTATAGGACTATGAGATACTTCTGGAATTTCACTCATCCACCACCATTCTCATAACCGATCATTTAAAAGAACATTTTCCAGCTTCCACCATTTACAACAGGAACTGATCCTACGTTTCTTCAATTACTCTTTCAATGGGTGTATTAATAGCTAAAACCTTCCACTTCCCCCTTTAATTCACAATTAGTGTTCAGTCCAACAATGGTCTTACTACCAATGAAACTGAAACCTCCACTAATCTGTTAACTCCCATTTATCCCATATCACTTATTCCATTTGAAATTGATTCTTCTACATTAATTTTACCTATTCCATTTTATTAATTATTCTTATTTCACTTAATTAAATCCATTATTTTAATACCAGAAATTTATATAATAAAACTTAATTCCATTTAAATTCATAACCTTCTTTTAATCAAATTAATTTTTAAATTTCATATTTATAAATTATTATTTCTGAAGCATATTTTTTATGTAATTAACCTATTTGTTTAATTTTTATTCTTAACTTAAGAACTAACATCAATTTATAAAATTGAAGTTCATTTTTGAATTAACTCATATTTTTGTTTATTTATTTGGTTTATTATTTAAATTATTTATCGCATAATAAATTTTTTAAATTTTTACCAGTTTTTACAAAATTGATTATTTGATTGGATAGATGTGTCACACCCACTCCTTATAGGATGATTTAACATACTTGGAGTGGTGCGGCACATACTCACCTAATCAGAATTTATAAAATTAATTAAGGGATGCATTCCGCATTTCCCATAAAAATATTCTTATTAAATAATTTAGTCATCACTTAGGATCAAAATTTATAAGCCACTAAAGGATCCTCAATTACTAAATGAAAAATATAAGTTTTGTACTACGGGATACTAAATCCCAACTATGCATACAAGCATTATAACAACCAGTTCAAATATTACTGTTGACCCTAAGGTACTTAGATGTTCTAGATTACTTAGGTAGAATCAACCCAAAGGGGGCGGGTGAATGGGTTGATGACAAACTTTTTAAACTCTTTTTAATTGCTTTAAAATAAAACTAATTATGCAGCGGAAAGTAAAGCAATATTAAAAACTAAAATTAAAGAGTTTAAGGGAAGAGAGAATGTAAACACAATTTTTATAGTAGTTTGGTCAACTCGACCTACGTCCACTCTCCAAGCGCCATGGAAATTTACTATCGGATTCTTGCGGGTGAATCGAAACTTTTTACAGATTCTTTGATGGGTGAATTGTAACCGCTTTCTTCTATCAGGTAAAGAGAAACTACCTTCTTCTATCGGGTGAAGAGAAACTACCTTCTTCGATCAAGGCGAAGAGAAGCCTAATATTCTTCAAGGCGAATCGAAGTCTATTCTTCTTGAGTTGGTGAAGAGAAACCATAATCTCTTTGTGTTTGAGATGTTGTGAGGATAATCTCCTTAGTAGTAGAGATGATTTACAATATACCTCACTTCAATAATCACTCTCTCTCAATAATGATTTACAATCAAAGTACAGAAAAGAAGAGAGGAATGAAATATTCAGAAGAAGTTTTGAATATAAAAACAGAGCATTAGCTCTTTTGCACAGTGATTTTTAGGATGTTTGAGTATTTCTTTATATTGATTCTTTTTCTTCTCTTTTGCATGACTTCCAAAGTTCTTATGATCTTCAAAGAGGGTATTTAAACCTTGGATAAAGAAAAGAGCCGTTGAAGAAGATAAACTAGCCGTTGGAGTCCAAAAACTAGCCGTTGTGAAGCTTCAGTATTTTTGAGATCTGGCGCCAGTGTCGACACAAATGTCCCTAGGTGTCGACACAAAGAGATCTGGGCAAGCTGGTGTCGACACTTTTATCCCTGGTGTCGACCCTTCTTTGTATTTTGAAAACCAAAATGTTGATGCCCATGGGAAGACTTCTGGTGTCGACACTTCCTCTGTTTGTGTCGATATTTTCTTCTATTTCTCTGAAGCTTGAAAAGTGATACCCATTGGAAGCTCTCTGGTGTCGACACTTCTTCAATTTTTGTCGACCCTTTCCAGCTTACATCTGAAATAGCTGGTCTTGGAATGTGTTGACCTTTCTTCCTTGGTGTCGACCCTTTTTGTTGGAATATACTAGTCCAGTGTCGACACAATCACTGTGGGTGTCGACCCTTTTCTTTTTGCCTTTGATTTCTTTTGCAATGCAGCTATGATCTTGGGCTGGACAATCTCCAACAAGTCTTCTAACATCTTCAAAGTCTTCTCTTGACTTTTTGCTAGACTTGAAGACTTCAAAAGAAATGATTAATCCTAAAAAAGACTTTCTCATAGACAGACAAGTCATTAAGCTAATCAAGAATATTTTGCTAATAAACTTCCAATGATTAAATCAATTATGTTGTAATGTAAAAAATATTATGCACAAACAATAATGATTAATCAAGTATTTTGGCTAACAAACTCCCTAAATAAGCAAATACATATGTCATTAGTCAAAACTAAATAAGCTAAACTTAAAGGCTTGATTGAAAGACCTTTAGACTAATAATCTCTCACTTTTTGACTATGACAACTATTGATTTGCAAAAACTAAAGGTTATGGAGTTTAAAGCTCATTATACCAATTACAAAATATCAACAATATTTGAGGTGGATTTTATTGGATCCTGATTGTTGAATATTTGAGATTTGTTTGCTCTAGATGCCAATTGTTGAGGATTTAAATGAATTAACCAATATTGCTCTAGATATCACTTGTCTTTGTATTTTAAATATTTTCTTTTTATGATACCAATTGTTTGGGGTTAAGCTTTTGATACCACTCAGTAAAAGATTATTCTCTCATTTTTATCAAGAATGGATCTTTTAGACAAATATTCTTTATAGAATTCTTTGAAAGATTCTTCTTCCCTTTGTTATATGAAACTCCCCATTTGTTATAAAGAGGATGGAGTTGTAAACATACAACAAAAACTTCTGTTCATTGATACCAATTAAATTTTGAGAGAAAAAAAATCTTCCTGATTATTTAAACAATCTTGTTTTGTTCTTTTCTCAAAAAATTTGTTTCTTTGATTTAAGCACATTAGCAAAAATAAACAAAAACTTCTCCCCCTTTGTCAACACTTCTCCCCTTTTGATAAAACTTCTCCCTGTAGAGGAAAATCTTTAAGCAAATCAATCCAAAACTTCTCCCCTTTTGTCATAGAAAAAATGAAAGAGAAAGAATTGAAATGCATTAAGATTTTAATAAACTCCCCCTGAGATTATTACTCCTCCTTTATTAATTAAAGAGATAGCATCAAGATAGGATGAGGAGGTAAAAATCAAGAAAGGGGCTTGCTTGCAGGGATACTACAAAGAGTATATCTCCCCCTGACTGTGACACCTATATGTATGAAGAAACATTTGTCACTTTAGCAAGCAAAGTCAAATTTGGAATTATTTCTCTAATTTTCTTTGTTAGAAGGGTCCGAGCAAAAACAAAGGATTGACCCTTATAAATGCAAGCAAAGTCAAACTTGGAATTATCATTCCTATTTGCTTTACTAGAAAGGAGCGATCGAAATATATTAGGCGTTTATGAAGCAAGCAAAGTCAAATTTGGAGTTCTCTCCAATTTTTTTATGAGAAATGATTCAACGAAATCCATGGGCACTCTTAAAAGCAAGCAAAGCCAAATTTGACTAATCTAAACAGATTTATTTATAAAGAGTGTGCTTCGCCCTTTTTAGTTTCAAAGCTCGGTTCGAGGTAGATTCCTTTTCTAAACAAGCAAAGCCAAATTTAGGCTTTTTAAAACTTATTTATTATAAAATTTGTTGCATCATCCCTTTGTGGGTTTTGTATATTTCAATTTGGGATAGACTTTATTTCAGTTAGAAAATGCTGAAAGGAAAGAAGATCCATTAGAGAGGCATGCCATTTGATGAGTCAAAAGATCGTTTGCCCAAACGGTTTAAATCTTGTTGACCCTAAGGGTAATTTTGATGACAGTTGATACCAATTTGATAAAAATACCAATTGTTGATATCAAAAGGTAATTAAGCTCAAAATCTTTGAAATCACATATCAACAATGATTTTAATAAAATCACTAAACTAGAGCGGGTCAACCGAGAATAAACTCGATCATAGGACCGTCATGCACTTTAGGTTTTTTAAGATGAAAACAGTTGATATGTTATAATCAAGAGATCATGACAGATTTCTTAAATTTTATTTGCTTGATAACAATTTATGTTTTCCTGATAGAAAGCAAAAGCTAACAATTTATGTTTTCCTGATAGAAAGCAAAAGCTAACAATTTATGTTTTCATCATACAAAGAGATTTAATTTTATATGTGAGGGATGATATTAAAGTTTGTTTTCAAAGATATGTCTGGTATCAAGAAGAGGAAACAAAAATAGATAAAATCATATTCTGTAAAAGGCAGACATAAGGTGTTGACACTTGGGGATATTGGTGTCGACATAAGTGTTTGTGTGTGAGAAGATTTTAAGACAAGCATGCAAGGTGTCGACACATAAGGGCTGAGGGGTCGATACAAACACACACAACATATGAAAATATATGCAGGTGTCGACAAAAAGATTAAAGATGTCGACACAAACCATGAAAGTTGTGCGAATGCTGATGCAGATAAGCCAGGTGTCGACACTGTATATATAGGGATGTCGACACAAAATACACAGGGGTCGACACTTATGGGAAAGGTGTCAACACTTTCATGTCTAAAATAGAGAGAGAAAAAAACATTATAATGTTTTACCACTTTTGATGTTTGAGTTACTCTTTGGCTTAGAGATTTGATACTTAATGCTTAATAGCCATTTTGGGCATAATAATCATAAGCATAGTATCTAGGAATCCATCCCTTTTTGGGTCCTTGGGGGTTAGTATAGAAATGCATATCATGCATTAAAGGATGCATATGATTTATATGTGCATCAAAATTTTTATACTTTTTAATAAGAAAGTTATGATAGGCTATCCTCTTGGATCGCCAAGCCTTAGTGTATTTTCTTATAGCCATTTTAGGAGGAGGATTTTGAAATGTGTTCCTCTTGAATTGCCATTTATTTGGCTTTCTTATGGCTGTTTGAGTATATAATTTTTGATATGTTTTTTTCTTGGTTTGCCATTTAATGGCAGGTTTTTCCTCAAAAGATTTTATAATTTTAACAACCTTGGGTGGAGGATCCCCTTTTTAACCCATACCTTTTTGGTAGATTTATTTCCTTTAAGTTTGGAAAAGCAAAACTTGGTGATGTGGCCATTTTTGTCACAAAAACTGCATTTAAAAGGTTTTGGCAGTTTGACATAGTTTGGTTCACATTTTGGGACTATTTTGGGATTAAAACCAAATCCTTCTTTGTTTAAGGTACATTTTGTACAAAACATTAAATTTAGATTTTTATCAGTTTCAGCAAATCTAGTTAAAGTTTTATTTAAGTCATCAACTTTTATTTTTAAGGAAGTATTTTCCTCTTGAAGATCTGTTAAGAGTTTTGAAACAAATTTTTCATTTTCTAAAAATTTAATTTTTGAATTAAGAGAAATGATTTCATTTTTATAAGATTTGTTTTTAGATTTTAATTCTTTAATCATTTTAAAACAATCCTCTAGACCTTGAAGCTCATCATTTGAGGCATATCATCATAAAAAAAAATTTCATTATTATCATAAACAAAATTATTACTATCACAATTAAAATTATTACCTAAAAAATGATTTACCTCATTATCGATTGTCATAAGGGCAAGGTTGGAGGCCTCATTGTCGTTGCCACTAGATTTATCTTCACTTGAATTCAAATCCTCCCAAGTTGCCTTCATTGCTTGCTTTGAGTACTTTTTCTTTTCCTTCTTGAGCAATGGGCATTCGGATTTGATGTGGCCTACCCTTTGACAATGGTAGCACTTGTCTTATTCTTTGTTGAAGCCACTACTGGAAGCTTCTTTGAGCTTTCTCTTTTGCTCCTTCTGTATCCTCAAAATATTTATAATTCTTTTGGAAAGAAGAGCAACTACTTCATCATCATCTTCATTTTAGGCTTCTTCTTGCACAATCTCCTTGGTAGATTTGAAAGCAAGATTACTTCTTCCTTTTACACTTTCTTCCTCCTTCAAGGTGTACTCGTGGGTGAGAAGGGAGCCTAACAGCTCATCCAAGCCGAGAGTGGAGAGGTCATTGGCTTCTTCAATGGCCGTGACCTTCAGTCTCCATTCCTTTGGAAGAGATCTCAAAAGCTTCATAACAAGATCAACGTTAGAAAAAGTTTTTCCAAGAGATTTTAAATTATTTATGATAATGTTAAAGCGCAAAAACATATCAGAAATATTTTCATGGTTATGCATTTTAAACAATTCATAATCCCTAACAAGTAAATCTATTTTTTTATCTTTTACTTGATTAGTTTCTTCATGTGCAACTTGTAACATGTACCATTCATGTTTAGCATTTTCACAATCTTAAATTTGATTGAATTCATCGGGACCAAGAGCACAATGTAGAAAATTCATAGCTTCGGCGTTTGTTTACAAGATTCGTCAATCATTATCATTATATTCATTTTCTGGTTTTGGGATGGATTTTCCCTCGGTTATGGTACTAGGAATGAGAGGACCACTAATAATAGCTCTTCATGTAGCCATGTCTTGTAATTGAATAAAAAATGTCATCATAGTTTTCTAATAAGTATAATTTGATCCATTAAATAATGGAGGTCTATAAGCGGATTGGCCTTCGGCCAAAATGCAAGATTGGTTCATGTTTGCCATATGATCTTTTTGCTAGGTTGTTAAGCCTAAAAAAAATAGCAGAGCCTGCTCTGATACTAATTGTTGACCCTAAGGTACTTAGATGTTCTAGATTACTTAGGTAGAATCAACCCAAAGGGGGGGTGAATGGGTTGATGACAAACTTTTTAAAATCTTTTTAATTGCTTTAAAATTAAACTAATTATGCAGTGGAAAGTAAAGCAATATTAAAAACTAAAATTAAAGAGTTTAAGGGAAGAGAGAATGCAAACACGATTTTTATAGTGGTTCGGTCAACTTGACCTACGTCCACTCTCCAAGCGCCTTGGAAATTTACTATCGAATTCTTCCGGGTGAATCAAAACCTTTTATAGATTCTTTGATGGGTGAATCGTAACCGCCTTCTTCTATTAGGTGAAGAGAAATCACCGTCTTCTATCGGGTGAAGAGAAACCACCTTCTTCGATCAAGGCGAAGAGAAGCTTAATATTCTTCAAGGGGAATCGAAGCCTATTCTTCTTGAGTTGGTGAAGAGAAACCAAAATCTCTTTGTGCTTGAGATGTTGTGAGGATGATCACCTTAGTAGTAGAGATGATTTACAATATACTTCACTTCAATAATCACTCTCTCTCAATAATGATTTAAAATCAAAGTAAAGAAGAGAAGAGAGGAATGAAATATTCAGAAGAAGTTCTGAATGTAAAAACAGAATATCAGCTTTTTTGCATAATGATTTTTAGGATCTTTGAGTATTTTTCTATATTTATTCTTTTTCTTCTCTCTTGCATGACTTCCATAGTTTTTCTGATCTTCAAAAAGGATATTTAAATCTTAGATGAAGAAAAGAGCCATTGGAGAAGATAAACTAGCCGTTAGAGTCCAAAAACTAGTCTTTGCGAAGCTTTAGTGTTTTTGAGATCTGGCGCCAGTGTCAACACAAATGTCCCTAGGTGTCGACACAAAGGGATCTGGGCAAGCTGGTGTCGACACTTTTATCCCTGGTGTCGACCCTTCTTTATATTTTGAAAACCAAAATGTTGATGCCCACGGAAAGACTTCTGGTGTCGACACTCCCTCTATTTTTGTTGACATTTTCTTCGATTTCTCTGAAGCTTGAAAAGTGATGCTCACTGGAAGCTCTCTGGTGTCGAAACTTTTTCAATTTGTGTCGACCCTTTCCAGCTTACATCTGAAATAGCTGGTCTTGGAATGTGTCGACCCTTTCTTCC
>JAUTBS010107041.1:0-12775 GCA_032361285.1 Aequorea victoria | reverse complement strand
TGAATAAGAATGTAATTATTAACCTGTCAATCCAGGAGCAATCAATTTCCTAGAGAAAAGGGGAATTTGATCTCCCTACTCAGCCCTTGGAATCCTAGATTGATGGGTAATTAAACAATGGTACAAGACACACAGTCACACACTCAAACAAGAGCACGTCAGTCAGAGATTTCAAAAGCGAGTATTGAGCCTATTTTATAGAGCTTCCCTGCCCAAACATTAAGGATTAGAATTGCTAGTTCAGATTATGGCCATACAAGATGACACTCGAATCAAAATGACCATCTTATGTCCAAATGAGAACTAGTTCAAAAAGCACATTTACTGATTTTCCACCTCAGGGTTCAGGAATGTAGCTACAACTACATCCTAATCGAGTTATTCATTAGAAACTGTTGGAATAAAAATATACTCTCTCTCTCTCTCTCTCTCTCTCTCTATATATATATATATATATATATATGAAGGTGAAACGAATAATAAACAGAAGCCACTGCTTTGGACAATACTTTGGCCGGTTTGTTTGTTTGGACGTGTGTGTATGTGCAAACCTTAGATGCCAATGGAAACATGTACACATAGCATGTTGTATGTAAATAGCACATCTATGTAAAGTTGACTGAGGGCTGTGGCATTAATTTAGCAGTTTCTTAGCATTATATTATTAAGTTTACCATCTAATGTGGATGTAGTATGTACAGAGGGCACTGTACATTAACTGTTAAGAATATTAAGTCATGATAACAAGCAAACCACTTGAAAATGAACCAGACACCACAATTGTGTGAAGCGAAGGGTACAAAAGTAATGTGCAGTATATAAGCGTGAGAGCACCCTCACCTAAATAGCTAACTTTTATAATTGAGTTCTACCCAAAACCGTGTAACATGGTATCAGAGCCGGAGTACCAGGAATGGGTAGGATGTGTGTCCCTGGTTTGTACACGGCAGGTGCTGCCGAGTGAGCACACTGGACGTGAGGGAGGGTATAAAGCGAAATCCCACATCGTATGTTTACAAAAGTAATGTGCAGTTTATAAACGTGAAAGCACCCTCACATCAATAACTAACTTTTGAGATTGAATTCTACCCAAAACTATATAACAAATTGCACAACTAGAATATCCATGAATCAATAAACATCAGAGTAAAAGGCAATTAAAAATATTACATTTTTGAGTCTCCCATATTCTTGTGGGGCAGAACTTTGTAATCTCACTTTGGTCACTTACTGCTACTTGTAGCCTCCAAGTCTGATAACAAAATAATCAAAAACACACTCAGGCAGTTGGATAGAATACAGAATTCCAAAATTACTCCAATTCTGATTAATAGAGCCTTAAAAGTAGAAACAGTTGGTGAAATATCAGGACGGAGGCAAAGGACAAGATAGAGAATTACATAATATAAACGGAACAAGAAATTTCGTTCACCTTCACAGCAAGATCTGACTTGGGAATTTTCTTCAGAGTGTCAGGTGAGAAAGTGTTATACCTAATCATTTTAGAATCAAACAAAAATCAGCAGTTGAAGCATCCAACAATATCTTGGACGTACTTATAAGAGGCAACATAAATATCAGATAAGTGCATTAAAACTGTACCCAGAGCTAATGCCGAGATGAAATCCACATGACAAACTTTAAGGGAAGTATGACCTCATTGCCATTCGCATTGGAAAACTCCACCAGGAAAGTATGATATTCACTCTCTTTATTTTGCTAGGTAAACTTTTTCTGGTATTATTAGGCAACTGAAGTAAACAACGATGAAGAAGCGCCCGCCAGAGCAGTATCTTGAATATCAATATCACATGGGAAGTAATCACAAAATATCGTAATTTTCTTCCCAGCATTTCACTCGCAAGTTACGATTTAACAGTTTTTGTGGTTGTTTCCATAGTTACAGCATTATGATTGCATCCTAAACGAGTCCATGATGGCAGTCTACAACCTTTGCAACTGCAGGGAAGTAACAACATAATCAATTTCTTCCACTAACATAAATGCAAAATTCCAACTCCTCCAACCTAGTGTTTAGTACTTTATTGAGGAAAACTTTGAAGCTGGAAGCTCACTTGCCTATTAGCTGTATTTTACACGGTAAATATCCTTAACTTGCAAGAGTGTGCTATGATGAAGTGCTTAATTACCAAGTTGGTTTGGAGATTGGACCTTAAGAGCTCACTTGAGTAATCCTGAAGCAACTGTAAGATTGCTCCAGTAAACAAGCATCAAAAGATGGGTATTAAATTAAGCTCACGGAAAATACAGCAATGCCCAAACATAATGTCAGAGTTTTTTATTGATGTAGCGGAATCGTGTAAAAGAAGAGTGTCTGTGTGTGGGGCGGGGGGGGGAGAAGATATGAACTTGAGCCTGTTGATGCAAGAACGAATGCCGGAAACAAGAAAACATTCTTCAACTCGTTGATTCACAAGAATACCGGAATTAAAAGTAAAGAGAAAAATCTCAATAATTCATTAATCACCAACAACTGATTAACCCTTAGGCTTACAATGATACTTATAATGAAAAATTAACCCTAAGGCCTTGTTTGATTGTGGGTGTAAGTTGGATGGGATTAATAATAAGGTAGGATTAGTACAAGAAATAAGAATGAGATGGGATTAGTCATGAGGTGGGATTAATTATTTTTATGTTTGATTTGAATGGGATTGCACAATGGACTATACAAATTCATATTTGATTTGCCAAAGTAGGATATGATTAGTTTTATTTTTTTTCAATATTACCTCCGCATAAAAAAAAATATAAATAAAAAGTTGATATACAAATAACTCCATATTACTCTCTCTTTTTCTGTGCTGAGCAATGAACTCTTCTACAGTACGTTGAAATTCCTCATTGCTCAATTCATCGACCAAATACACAGTCTCTGTCAGAACCTCACCAGAATCCACAACTTTTAGGCATTTATCGGTTACCGATCGACGGAGCTTCCCGCAAGCCTTCTCCGAACTCTCTCTTCTCAAGTTCTCCATCTGACTTCTCTTTAAAGTTTTCACATCCGAAACCGTATCTGCCAAAATTGCGATTTCGTTGCTCTTCGGAGTGATATCGTTCACTTGGGAGATGATCTGTTTGTCCTTGTACACGATCTCCTCCGTTGCCGCAACCGGAGGACAACTTTCCTCCAGTTCGTAGTCGATGCCTTTCTCGCTGCTCTTTATGAATTCGTCGTAGAGATCGGTTTCAACATTGTTGACGGCCGGAGATTGGCCGGATAATTGGCCAGATTTGGTGAGGAGAGTGATGAAGAGGGGTAACGATGACAGCAATCAGTTTCCGGGTAATTTTGCAATTGTTTGGAAAAGCAATGAGTAATATTGGATTTAAAAAATCAGTATCAACGGATTGGCTTAACAATACTGTCTTCAACTGAGTATTGACAATCCTACCATTTAGTGGGACTGGGAATCCCTTCGAACTATTAGTCCAACTCATTTTTGTGAAATCAAACATGATATTAAGGGACCCACCTCACTAGCAATCCAATCCATAGTCCTACAATGAGTAACAAACAGGGCCTAAGAACATTAGGAAATAGCCATGCAAGGTATCTTCCCAAAATCACGCCTAAAATAAAGAAAATACAAAAATTACCAAAAAATAAAAGTTTTAACCTAAACTTAGAAACGGGTAATTTAGGACACCTCGATTAAGGCAGAGTTGACGGAACCGCAATCTGCATTTTAGATAAAAAGATATTGGCAAAATACAGCTTTCCTAAAACGGAAAAAAAGCCTGTTTGAGGGCCAAGGGGCATGAATCAGCACAAAATCAATCAGGGTCCATTGTGAAGCAATGGATCTTGATCAACACCTCGATTTCCTTCAGCCTGCCAAATTCAACCCGATTCTGAGCTCGGGCTGTAACAATTCATGATTTCTTAAACCAAAACACAGATTTCATCCCACAATTATAAGATTAATAATCGTCTAAGTAAGGACTCAAGTAATATTTGAACATGAAAAATTTAAAATATGTGAATGAACTTATGAAGTGAATGATGGCCCAAAATAATTAATAAAGGTTGTGTGAAAGTCCATAAGTGCTAAAATCGAGAAACAAAACCCTAAATACAAAGGGAAGAATATAATAAGAGGATTAAAGTGGGCCAAAGAATAGACCATGTTGAAAAGGCTTGAAAGAAATAATGGCAAGTATGGAAAGAATAAAAAAACATGAGTTCAAAAATCTAGTTCTTGGATTTGGGCTCAAGTAAAACCCGAAAATAATTAAAGCCCAAAAAGGAAAATTGAACCCAAGTGTTGGGCTAAAAATTAGAGAAGGCTCATATAAGATTAACAAAGTCCCAAACTAATGAAAAGAATGCGAAGTAAAATCGTGAAAGACTGAGAAACAAGTTTTGGCACAATTTTTAATTTGGGCCAAAACATGAAAATTAAAATGGGCTAAATGATGGAATACTTATGAAAGATTAAGCTAATACCTAAAACATTATGAGAATTTAGTAGATGGGCCAAACAAGTAGAATTGAGCCAATTGAGACAAGGTCCAAAATGAAAGAAGAAAAACTAGCTCATTAGGCCCAAAAGTTGAGAAAGCCCAAGAGGGAAATGAATTAGAGTATTGGGCCAAACATAATAAGAACCCAATATAAATAAATATTTGAGCCTAATTCTTGTAATTGAGGTCCAATGGATTAAGTTCCAAGCCCAACCTAGAAAAGGCCCAAAAGTGAGAAATTTTGACCCAAAAATATAATTTTAGCCTAAATTAATTTTAGTTTCTATAAAATCATAAACTAAATAAATATATAAATAAAAATCTATTGGCTGAAATCTCATCCCCCATTTTGAGTATTTTACAAACAACAAGTCATGTCATGTAAGATATGCACAATTCCTCATTGGTGGGTGTCAATGCTTCCTTACACATTATTTTTTGAGGCTATAAATAAACCAACCTCTCTCCCTCCTCCTTGGCTGAAATCCCCCTTAGAAATTTTAAAAATTTATTTGTTCCTAATTGCTTAGTTCTAGAGAGAAGTAGGAGAGAAAAGAAGGAAGAAAATAGAGAAAGAAGAAGAAAAATTCAAAGTGTTCTTGGTATTCTTGAAAAATCTTGAAGGGATGAGCTCCACCACCACCACCATCACATTTTCTATACTCTTTTATATGGTAGGAAACATATCATAAAACTCAAAATTCTACGTCTCTACAATACCTCTCTTTGTCAAATAATAGGTTCTCTTTTCTTTGACCTTCATGTTTTTAGCGCATGCATGCAAGAAGATCTTCTTAACCAACCTTGTACATGTCATTTTATTTAAATTAAGGAATTTGGAATTAGTTATTTAATATTCATAGAAATCATATTTTAAGAAGGTTTGGAGTCGTGCATGCATGAGTAATGGAGAAGGGAGATGATGAAAGTAGTAGATTCTTTGGAAAAATGACCAAACAGTGACCATAATGCCTATTCTATGAATTTTTATTGAAACCAAATAGACCCTAAGTAAAAATTTGTTTTTAATAGAGCTACTTTGGCATGTTATGAACATGCATGATTTTCAGTTTGACCCAAAAATATATTTTAGATACCCTATTCTATTTTAGAACTTTCTGCGTAAGGGTTGCATAACAACAAATCACTTTGAGAAATTTTAATTAATTCCAGAAACGTTCCCTAGAAAGATGCGCCATATATGAAAAGAAATTTATATGGATCTAGTTTTATCCAAAAATTATAAATCTCATTTTTGTTGAACAGATTTTGAGAAAAATGAATTCTTCCAAACAATGTTATTTTTTGACAGATTATGCTTTGTGAGCTTTTAGAACCCTTTCTATTTATAGTTGGCTCTCAGATTCTACATAAAAAACTTAGATAACATTCAGATCTATCATCTGTAATATTTCCAGAATTAATTATGAAAGTTTATTATTTTTAAATAAATTTACAACAAATGGGACAGAATCTGAAATCTTAGAGAAATAAAAAAAATATTCCAAGAGGACTAAGTATCTAAGCCCAAAGATTTGAATTCTGTAGCAACTCTAATGAACAATAAACACTTATAAGAGTATTATTATGATATAAGAATATTATGTGTACCCTAAGATCAAGTGGTCAAGAAGCAAAGTTTTGGAATTCATATAAAAAAGGGGTTCCAAACCTAAAAAAGTGGGGTCATTTTAGGATTAACTACAAAACTTAAGTTATTCTCATACTTAAATATTTATGGAAAAATAAACTGATATTTATTCATGAGTGGTCATGAAACCTAGGTCCCGGAGGGGTAGTCGCGAACGATGGATGACGCCTCAGGATTAAATAGGTGAATCTTGAGGCGTCTGAATTAGGTGAGAGTGGCAAGCAATATCATAGTGACTTGTATATTGTGAAAATATTTTAAATACCTTTATGAGCATGTATTGCTATCATGTTTTATATTATGAATTACTCATTATGTTTATGAAAGAGTTTTCTGAAAATATTTGTGAGTATGTGTGGCTCGTATATATGTTTGGGTTATAGGAACCCATGAAGGAGAAGGTTCCAAACCTAAGGAATTAGATCCATCCAAACAACATAGAATATTCTCATACTAATACACATGAGAAATAAATTAATACTAATGTTTGGGTATATTATATAACCTAGGCATCGAAGGTGGAGTCTCAGAAGGAGTTGTGCCGCTTCAGAGTTGAACGAGGTAGGTGTGGTGTTGGTCGACAACTAGTTGAGAAGGACTAGCAATATCATAATGACTTATATATTGTGAAAATATTTTAAATACCTTTATGAGCATGTGTTGATATCGTGTTTTATATTATGAATTACTCATCATGTTTATGAAATAGTTTTTTTGAAAATATTTGTGAGTATGTGTGGCTCGTATATATGAAAGATGTTTTCTCTCTTTGAAAGATAGAGAATTTGAGCATGTGTTGCTTGTGTGGGTGAAAAGATAAATTTCTAAAAATATAATATCTTGTGGTGCCAAGTTATGCAGATATTCAGCCCGTGGAGTTGGCCTTTCATGGGTGTATGATAGCATTTATGGCTTTTGCTCTTTGTGGGTGTATGTTTGCCCTTTATGGCTTTTTTCCTTTATGGGTGTAATTTGCAGCTACCACTGGTGATAAAGAGTGACACTCATCACCACCACTGTAATTAAGTGAGTCATGAATGAGATTGCAGTACCATTGAAACTTCTGATCGTAAGGTAGACGACTACTTAACCACCAGAGGACGTAGTATGTGTGTGTACTTGTGAGCACGGATGATATACTATTATGCATTTATGAGTTGGACTAAAGAGCCGTACATTTAAAAATTTAAAAAATATTTTCTAAATTTGAAAGATTGGGTCGTAGGGCCGGGTGTTAAAATATGAAAGTATATATAAATCACTAAAATTGGGCTGCAGAGCCATATGTTGAAAGAAAGAGCTTTTATAAAACCTTATGAGTTGGCTAGTGGGCTGCATGACATAAATATATATCCTTCTGCATGAGTTGCATGAGCAAGTTTTTTTGATAATTTTTTTATTAATATCTCTTGGGAAGTTGTGTAAAAGCATGCACCTGTTTCCTTTAAAAACCCTTTTATCTGTATCAGTGTTTGAGGAAAACTCATGAACTCTTGACTCTTGATTTTCAAGTGTTGTGTTGATATACTTCTAATTATGATGCTAAGTTCACTCTCCTGTAACCACTTGTGGTTGCAGATCTTATTACAGAGTAGATGGTCGGTCCACCATGGTACGATTGATGTTGAGAGACTTGTGATATAAGTACGAGACGTGGATGAGATCATAAAAGAAGAATCTATTGAGAGATGAGCAATAACTCTCATTTTTGTACGTTGGGGATTGTGTATTCCCGTATGAGTTGTATAATTAGTTTATAATTGATATAAGTTTTATTCAAGATTGAGAATATAATAAATGGAGTATAGTGATGAGGAGTGCATCCTTAGTGTTATTGTTGAGTTTTTGATCAGGTGAGTTTGTTTCGCACC
This sequence comes from Aequorea victoria, assembly GCA_032361285.1. Classification (NCBI taxonomy): domain Eukaryota; kingdom Metazoa; phylum Cnidaria; class Hydrozoa; order Leptothecata; family Aequoreidae; genus Aequorea; species Aequorea victoria. The sequence goes on along the minus strand of JAUTBS010107041.1, from coordinate 4,762 downwards.
ACTCCGAGCAGGTTAAAATATCCTCAACGAAGTGAGTGTGACATTTTGGTAGCAGAGCTCTAGGATATAGGTTCTGTAGACTCAGTTGTGTCTGGTACTGTGGTGGACCATATGATTGTGTATTAAGTTGTTAAGAGTTGGGTGATTGTTAGGGATGTCTTGCTCTTGTCTTCCGACGTCTGGTTAACTAAATTAGAAATCTGATTGAAAATATGTTGACGTCGACGTTGGTTCTAATTGGAAGTCTTAGTGTGTTGATTGGATTGGGGAGATAGCCCTAGTGATCTAAGTGAGTCTACCCGGTTAGGGTGAGAGTTTTAAATGAATACAACTTTTGTTCTAAGTATGTTGATTGGGGTTAGGAGTTAACCCGTGTGATCTAAGTAAGTTTATCAGGATAAAGAGAAGGTTCTAATGAATGAAACATTGTTGTTTGGATTAGGGAAATAACCCTAATATTTTGGATGAGCTTGAGAGCTCAAGGTGAAAGTTGTAAGTAAATGGAACTCTGTTCCAAGTGTGTTGTTAAGGTTGAAACGATAACCCTAATAATTTGTATGTGTTTGAGAGCTCGAGAAGGAAGACCTAATGAACGGAGCTTCATTTTAAGAATGTGGATATGGTTGTGGAAAGATACTCTAGCAATCTGGGTGTATCTATTTGTTGAGTTGAAAGTTCTAATAGATAGAATTTTCATTTTGAAACTTGAGTAAGTTGTAGAATTGGGAAGGTTGTTCCCATTGGGTCAAACAAGCGATTAGATCGTAGTCCTAGATGTGCAAACATGGTGCTCGTTTCTTGCGTTATAATAATTTTACGTTGAACATAGGTTGGTATATGGACCTTGGCTCTGGTTGGATGATAAAGTTTATCCTCATTGGAGTAAAGATAGTATAACATTGATAATGAAACAAAGTAAGTGGAAAGATGGATAAAGATCAAAAAGAAATATTCTATGTGAAGTTTTCTTGAAATAGATGAGATGATCTTAGTACCAAGACTTGGTAGTGCAGTACGTAGGCATGTTATATCTTGTTAAAAGTTTCATGATAGAGATGAGATTCTTGAAGATGGAGTTATTTTATACATGTGTTCGAAAAGGAGAAATTATTCCCTAAAGTTTACGCAAAGTGTTGTCACTTCGTCAAAAAAAATTTAGAATGAAGTACTTAATGAAAGAGTTGGTAGAAATAGGTAAGAAGAAATTCCTTGAGTTGTGACGAGCATAAATAAAATATGAAGTTTAAACTAGAATAGCCAATGAGGTTTGGCACCAAGTCTCATTACCTTGTACTGTGATGGCAAAGATACTGAGAGTTTTAGTATGCCAAGCCCCAAATAAGGAATGATTAATGTGAAAATCAAGAACTTGGATCATGGGATAAAGACACGTGCTAATGACACAGAATTGTGAGCATAACGCTCACCTTGAGTAAAATTTTGGATAAGGAATATTTTGGGTTGAATTCTTTGATTTACTTGAAGGAGATTAAATGTGTAATCATGGTTGGAAATGATTGTACGAAGCCGTAGCAGTGACGAACATTGATATGGACTTTGAAATATTTTTAGGAATGATATTTGTTTTTGGGCATTAAGGGTCCGAGAAACTAAATTATCAGATTGAAGCTTGTTATGTACAGTGAAAGAAAATGTGTAACAAAATGTGCGAGTTAATATAAGAAGTAAATGGCAAGAACAAAGAGATGTCATCGTCATGAGAACTTAGATTCTACAAATAACGTAATTATGAAAGACGAGGTCGCCCTCAGATTGGATGTGGTAGTCTCCGAATGGTTGTGAGTTCTAACCTTAGTTAAAGATATGGAACATAGAATGAGAAGTTATTAACTATGAACAAGAGGCCAAATTTCTAGGGTCATTGAGTTGTACTGAATTCATTACACTTTCACAAGTAATATTACTCTCAAGAAGGTGGTAAGTGTTGTGCAGGAATGGACTAGTAAGTAAGGAGGAATGACGAAGGATCATGTATGTGACACCCCACTTTTCCCAACACGATTCTTCGATGCTAAACCTAGAATAAATGCGTTACGCTTTGAGGAATGGCATTCGAACCCTATGAACAAAGGGATGAATGCATGCAATGTGGAATATGATAAATCTAAAAATATGGAATTGATAAAAAGAATTCAAATAAATTTTGAACAATAAGGTTTTAAAACATTTAAATTGAAAAGTCCGACAAAAGGCAAAAAAGGCGCAAAAAATCAAAACGGGCCAAAGTAAGGCCTAGGAAATCCTTAAACCCAAAATTTAAATAATAATTTGGATAGAGAATGAGACTAAGCCCAACTATAAGGACCCAAAAAAATCATAAAGTCCAAATAACTCAATTGAGAGTTTAAAGGAAGGAAGTTATGGAAGGCCTAAATAAGGCCCAAACTTTGAAAAACCCAATAGGGAAATTTAATTAGGGATTTGGGACAAATATTATTGGAGGCCAATATAAATAATTATTTAAGTCCAATTATTTTATTTATGGCACAATTGATTTAATTACAAGCCCAAATCAAAGTTATGCCCAAAACATGAAATTTGACCAAAATAAAGTTAATTTGGGCCCAAAGTAAATTTTAATCTCATGAATTAAGAAAATAAATAATAAAAACAATAAAATGAAGATTCTAGAAGAGGCTTGGTCGAAATTTCCTTTGAAGGAAGAGTGATGTGACATTTTATGGAAAAAAAGAAAAAAAATATAGAAAATGTGAAGATGGTTTCTTAAAAATATGATTTTCTCACATCATCAAAGATTCGAAGGTCTTTAAGGAATAGTGAAAAGCACATGGGAGAATAATGAGAGGAGAGGAGAAGTGATGTGACATAATTAGATTAAAATAAAAGAAAAATAAAAATGTCTTGTCAAGTACCATAAAACTACGGAAATTATTCCCCATTAAACCAAACAATGCCTTATGGTCTAAGAAAAATAGATTATTGAATCCAAACATGGAATTATAAGTCTTCGAGCCCAAGATTTAGTTGGATTGGAATCAAATTGGAAGAACATGAATTGAATTGGAAGTTGGATGGAAACTAAATGAGGGATAAAATGGACTTTTCACCCTAAACCTTTGCCTATAAATGAACCCTTTCTCCAACACTTTAAAAAAATTTCTCCATCTCTCTCTCTCTCTCTAGATTTCAGTGGGAACAAGAAGGAGAAGAAAAAGATGAAGAAGAAAGAAGAAGGAAGAGAAAAAAGGAACAAAGGAAATGAAGAAACAAAAAGGAAGAAACCTAAAGCTAAGTCCTAAGTTCTTAGAACAAGGAAGACCATCAAGTAAGTGATCTTCAAAGATCTCTATCTCTTACTCAAGAATATTTTATTATCTCAAACCCTCTCTACGATAAAAGAAACATGAACAAGAATGGAGATGAACTAAGAAAACAAGAAAGAAAAGTGTAGAACCTTATTCTAGGAAAACTTCTTAATGATCAAAGATACAGAAGAAATAATGTAAGAAAAGATGGGTACCTTTTTAGGGACATATTGTGTTTCCATGAAGTGTTTAGACATGCCTTGGATGTGCTAAAGTAGGAGAAGTTGAATGATTATGTGTGAATGTTGGAGTTAACTTAAAACAGTGTGGCTTTTGAGCCACCTTAGGAATTTTTGTGTGACTCAAATATTCTCCAAATTAAAGGTTGTTTGACACAGAGCCTATTTAGGGTGCCTCGAGTGTATGTGATTTTTGATTTGAACCAAAAATATATTTTTGAATCCCTATGCTATTTTTAAAGTTTCTGACAGTAAGGCAGAAAAACAGCCATTTTTGAACCCTTATCGAATATTCTAGAAAAGTCCCCTTGCAATGAGCCACCTATCCAAAGAAAGGTCTATGGGTCTAGTTTCACTCAAAATGTATAAAACTCATTTTGGTTAGATATCGAGATATTCGGATTCACCCAAACAGGCACCTTTTTTATAAATGTTTTTGGGCAAATTTGTAAGCCCTTCTGTGTTCACAAACAGTTCTCAGTGTCTTCTTAAAACATTTAGATAACACAATCATCTCGCTCTTTGTGAATTTCCAAAAAAATTCAGTGAAGTTTGGTATTTTTAAAGTATTTTGAAAGCTCTAGGGGAGAATCTGGAAATGAAGAGGAATATAGTTTAAGGAGGTTTTGAGCAAAACTAAGTAACTAAACCTAAGTTATGGATCTTGGGGACCATGAGGGTACCAAGAATAATTAGAAATGATATTTCACATTAACATTCATGCATGTGTCACATTAGTGCACATAGTAAGTTCCTATCCTATCTATGTGTTAGGAATCGGAGTTCTGGAGTGAACCAGAGGGCATGGCTCGAGGGGAGCACTCATTTTTTAGGTGAGTTTTTTCTTATCACTAGGTTGGTATTATAAATGTGTGAATGGTTAAATTCCTTATACTTTGATGTTTTATGATTTGAGAAAATGAATGATAGTTTTATTTGTGAAAGAAAGCTATGTTTGCGAACTTATGTTTTATAAAATGATCTCTGAACTTGTTTTAAAACTTGAACTCAATATGTTATGAAATGGTCTTTGAGAATATAGTAGAATATAAGAGTTATGATAATATGAGTTACATATAAGACGTGTTGAGTAAAAGTAAAAGATAAGTTAATTGAGGCAAAAAGGAAAGCTAACTTATGAAAGTTATGAAAGTTTTATGGAAAGATCTATGAACATATAAGGAAGAACTTAAATAAAAGTTTAGATAAATGATTAATGGATATGATATGTGTATC
>JAUTBS010106930.1:0-12775 GCA_032361285.1 Aequorea victoria | reverse complement strand
TCATAGGTATTTCACCCATTACATGAATTTTTGAATCCAGTTCTTCTCATCATATCATATCTGATTTGTTGAATCTCAATCATTGTATTTCGCCCTCTTCTCCAATCACTATTTGTACGACAAACGTCTCTTCTATGCATTTTGTTTCTATTGGTTCTGTTCTTCCCTTTTTTTCTTCGTTGCCTATTCCTGATTTTTTTTATGTACCTCAGTTGTCTTTCAGTTACTATCTATTAGTCAACTTTTTAACTCTTGTTTTGATATTTTATTTTGTTCACACCTCTTCTGCTGATGTTTTCTTTTTGTGTATATCAGAATTTGGCTCCTTTTTATATTTGACATTCTTGGTTAGGTCATCTGTTTAGTGAGCGTTTAAAGATTTTAGTTCAGTCTGGTCACTTGGGTGAGTGCAGTGGTTGTAAACGTGCTAAAATGTCAGTTTTACCTTTTCATAAAAACATCTCTTTCTCTACATTTCCTTTCTCTATTGTTCACACTAGTGTGTGGAGTCCTCCCATTGCAACAAAGGGTGGATCTGTATACTACGTTTCTTTTATTGAAGATTACAGTCGCTTTTGTTGGGTCTATCTCATGTCTCACAAAGTTAATTTTTTTCATATTTACAACACTTTTCAGTCTATGGTTCAGACTCAGTTTTGTACCATCATAAAAATCATTCGTTCTGATTTGGGTGGGGGGAGTATTTCTTAACATAATTCACTGACTTCTTAGCTGCATTTGACACTATTCATCAGCCTTTATACTCAGATACTCCAACACAAAATGGTAGAACTGAAAAGAAATATCAGCACATTCTTGACAGAGCTCCCTTCTCCTTTCATCTTCTGTTCTTGGCATCTTCTGGGAAGAAACAGTTCTTACTACTATTTATCTATTCATCTTCGGCACATTCTTTAGAGAATTCGGTGTAGAGACTCGAAGAAAAATTGTAGCCCACATTACGTTATTCGAGACGTGCCAAGGGACATATGTGATAAGATCACTGGGTCGTCTCAACGGTCTTATTGCATTTATAGAGATAATCCTACCAGATCTCTTTAAGTATAATTTTTTTTTCGCATTATTACACATGTTTTTTGTATTCTCTTTCTACGTACGTGTATCGAAATCTCCGAGATCCAACACAACAAATGCCTATACTACCAACATCACATGAATCAACACAATATCCAAAACAAGATGCGATCAGAATACACAACATCACACCAACACCAGCCTATCCACAAATGTATACACAAAGAAACCCCTCCAAGATACAAGAGCACAAACCCTAGGCCCATTCACAAGTAGCTCGACACCTTAGGTAAGCAAGATACTCCTTTATAATTGTAACAATCAAAGCCACTTGACTACAGTTATGAGCGGGGGAAAGAATGAGGAGATTAGCCACCAAAAAACTTGAGAAAAGGTCCTCGGATTCAGCTCAATAACGTGGGAGAGGGTTAGAGGAAAACACTGCAGACAATAAGAAACCAGGCAGCCGAAGACCCACCCACAAAAGAAAATCTTACCAAAACCGTCAGCCCACCGAACAATGATGGATGGAACCCCTAACCGAGCCCACAACAGGGAAATAAAGTGAAAATGACAGGATTAACCCCAAAGAAAGAGACCCCGAAACATCGAGGGGCTTAAAACTCGGTAAAAATTAATTAATTTTTATTAAACAAAATAATATAATAAATAAATTATTTATTATAAGCTAATTAATTAATAGTATAAATTAATTAACTAATAAAGGAATTTAAAAACCTTCCAAATAATAAAATAAACTAACTAATAAAAAGATAATTAATTAAATTAATAATGATGATGAAAACCTTCCCAATTAATAAAACATGTTAATCTCATAAAGGAAAATAATTGAATTATCAAATGGGTATTTTCTTAAATGACACATTAATGATAATTAAACTTTGGTAAAATAAATCAAAGTTGTTAGCATCTAAATTAATAAAGAAAAAATAAAAAGAAGAAACCTTTTATTGGTGAGAGTGAAATTTAGAAGTTTGAATCATAGAGGATTAAATGGAGAAAATCTTGGAATATGATAAATGTTAGTTTGGAAAGATAGGATGTGTTGGTGAGATTTGGGGGATCATATCCCACCAAATCTGCTGCCCTTTCCCTTATAAAAGAAGACCTCTCCCTCCCAGAACTCATCCCTCAAATCTCCATCATTCTCTGCGATCTTCTCTCTTACACACACACACCACCGCTGCCACAGCCACTGGCCACCACGGCCAACCACCTCTGCCACCACCACCAAACATTGGCTTGGATCTTTGGAGACACCACCACCACGTGATCATCACCACCATCATCATTGTTGGTCTTCATTACCGTATGGTAATTTCTAGTAAGAACACAGAAACCCCTCTGTTCAATTTATGTAAATACAATGAAGATATATATATCGTATATAATCTTTAATGTTTAGTTAATAATCAAATCACCCAATCACATAAATACATATTATTTAACCATGTTTTATAAGATTAGAATTACAAAACGAACCTTAGATAATGTATACATATATATATGACAGTATGTATATGTATATGTATATGTATATAATTTCATAACTGTAATATATATTGCAAAGAACAGCATAAATCATATACATATATATATGATTGTTTTATATATTAAAATGATTATAAATAATTTTATAATTATATCATCAAGAATCATTGTATAAATCAAGAAAATTTCTGTCGCAATTTAAGGAACTTTCTGCGCGAACTTGCGAATAACAGCTGTAACTTCAGAGCGAATCCAGGAACTTTTTAAATTACAAACGGCTATAATAAAAATTATTTTTATATGAAAATGATTCCAAAATATATCACCAAGAATCATTGCGGGAATCAAGAATGTAGTTGTTGGAACTTCAGAAATTCAAATTGGGAGTTTTTGTCTCCAACGACATTGTCGGAGCTCAAAGCTATTTAAAGGAGTCTTTCCCAACCATTCAAGAGCAGAACTACAGAGTAACAAATATTTTCGGATACTCTCATATACATACACTGATTCGAAGAAAATACAATTACAAGAGTGATTATCATTCACAAAAGAAATCAACTGCTTGTGATTTCTAATCTGTTACAAAACCTATAAAATTCGGTAAAAATCTAAAAAAAAAATTATTAAACAAAATAATATAATAAATAAATTATTTATTATAATCTAATTAATTAATAGTATAAATTAATAAACTAATAAAGAAATTTAAAAACCTTCCAAATAATAAAATAAACTAACTAATAAAAATATAATTAATTAAATTCATAATGATGATGAAAAACTTCCCAATTAATAAAACATGTTAATCTCATAAAGGAAAATAATTGAATTATTAAATGGGTATTTTCTTAAATGACACATTAATGATAATTAAACTTTGGTAAAATAAATCAAAGTTGTTAGCATCTAAATTAATAAAGAAAAAATAAAAAGAAGAAACCTTTTATTGGTGAGAGTGAAATTTAGAAGTTTGAATCATAGAGGATTAAATGGAGAAAATCTTGGAATATGATAAATGTTAGTTTGGAAAGATAGGATGTGTTGGTGAGATTTGGGGGATCATATCCCACCAAATCTGCTGCCCTTTCCCTTATAAAAGAAGACCTCTCCCTCCCAGAACTCATCCCTCAAATCTCCATCATTCTCTGCGATCTTCTCTCTTACACACACACACCACCGCTGCCACAGCCACTGGCCACCACGGCCAACCACCTCTGCCACCACCACCAAACATTGGCTTGGATCTTTGGAGACACCACCACCACGTGATCATCACCACCATCATCATTGTTGGTCTTCATTACCGTATGGTAATTTCTAGTAAGAACACAGAAACCCCTCTGTTCAATTTATGTAAATACAATGAAGATATATATATCGTATATAATCTTTAATGTTTAGTTAATAATCAAATCACCCAATCACATAAATACATATTATTTAACCATGTTTTATAAGATTAGAATTAGAAAATGAACCTTAGATAATATATACATATATATGACAGTATGTATATGTATATATATATATAATTTCATAACAGTAATATATATATACAAAACAAAAAATAATTATACAAAAAATACGATGTAATCCACTAATGAAATATGTCTAGATCACCCCTAAACATGATAAAATATCTTTAATAATAATTAAAGAGAAGGAAAGAGGATGAAAACACCAAAAACCAGAAGCTTCAGCAACCAGTCATGGCTGCCGCGCAGTTATAGGTCGACTCACAGCTTGTATGAGTCGACCCGAGCGACGTAGACGAAGGGCCCCGTGCTTTGGTGTCGACTCATGACCTTCATGAGTCGACTCATGAAGGTTGTCTTGCCTTGTGTCGACTCACTAGTCCTATGAGTCGACACATGTGACCATGCCGTGACACTTATACCTTTTAGTGTTGGCTCACACTCATGTTGAGTCGACCCACAGTGCTTTGTATGACCCGTGAGTCAACCCAAGACCTCTTGGTGTCGACTCACAGTGACCATGACACACCAGGGTCGACACTAGCGCCCATTGGCATTGACCCTTGACTCTTGACAGACCACCTTTGGTCGACTCACAGGCCCCATGAGTCGACTCACTGCCCCTTTGAAACCTTGTCAGAACACCTTGAGTCGACCCATAGCCTTGTGGTGTCGACTCACCCCTGCCTTGTGACATGTTTGAGTCGACACAAATACCTTTTGTGTCGACTCATGGTCGAAATAATTCAAATAAAATTCAAAGATTAATTTTAATGCTTAGGCCCTGTTTGGGCATCAGTTTAATGATGAAATAAATTAATTAAAAATTAATTTAACACCAGAAACAAATATGGGAAATATCAAATCGGTTAAGGGTCCGTTTGGTGAGTTAATTTAGTTATTAACTTGTAAATTTATCTTGGTTGTTGTATCATATATCAGGTTGACGTTGATTGCCTTGCTTTATTGCTTAACTTGGACTCGAGGTGAGTGGCTTTTATGCTACGTATTTTCCATTAAACTTCTCATATCCCCAAATTTATTGTGAAGTGAATGTTTTAATGCTTTAAATGATGTAAATGGTTTTTCTTCAAAATCATGGTAGAAGTATTTTGTTGATAATGGGTTACTTAAGTATAAAACTTTATATTTCATAATGACTTGAAAGAGAATTATGTTGTTAACTTTAAAAGTATATGATCTAAAGAACCATGATATAAATATTGTAAAATAATTTCTTAAACAAATAGTTACAAGTTGTTGAATCGATATGATACTTTGGTAAATTGTAGATAACAGAACCAAGTAGAAAGTATGATGAAAAATATTATGAAAAGTATTATGAAAAGTTTATTATCATTTACCTTCCAATCTTGAATAAACTATTAAATAAAGAATGTTATAGGAAGGTTTGTCTTCATTGTTCTTACAAGTTGAATATCCTATATATCATAAAAAGTATTTTTCTATAGAATAAAAAGGAGTTCTTCCTCTGAATGTCTTCCTAAAGAATTTAAAGAGTTCTTACTAAAATATTTTCCTTTAAAATACAATAAAAAGTGTTTCTTACATTTTCTTATGAAAAGTATTTTTTTTACTAAAACGTATTTTTATGAAAAGTAACTCTTATCAAAACTTTTTCTTATGAAAAGTGTTTATTACCAAAAGTTTTCTTAATTAATAGCGTCTCTTGTCAAAACATTCTCCTATTACAGAAAGAAAACTTTCTACCAATAGGATTTCTATTAAAACTAAATAAATGGTATTTCAAAGAGTTACTTACTAAAATATTTTCTTATAAAACTAGATAAATAGTATTCTTATTAAAACGTCTTGTAAACTTGGACATCCTATGAAAACTAAAGAAAAAGTATTAAAAAGAAGTTTTCTATTAAAATATTTTCCTACACATTAAAGTATTAAGGAAGAAGTTTTCTGTTAAAACATTTCCTATAAAACTAAATAAAGAATGTGAAAAGGAGTTCTACCTAAAGTGTTTTTCTAAAGAATTTAATGGAAATAGTTTTTATTAAATTATTTTCCTCTTTAAAGTTTAAAAGGTATTTTCATACTAAATGATTCCTTAAAAGAATAATGATGAGTTTCCTCACTAACTGTTTTCCTATAATATAGAGTTCTAAATAAAACGTTCTCTTATAAAATATAACAAAAAGTACTAATGAATAAAATTGTGAAGGATGGGTTAAACAAAACGTGTGATATGAAGCCAAAGAAACGTATTATGAATGCGTATGAATTGTATGATATACTCTACTACAAAAACTGTGGCATAATTGAATTGAAGATAATGAAAGCGAAATACTCTTATTATATATATGGTGCGATCATGAGATCAGATTCTTGGGATGTGAAAAAGTTCAAGGGATAATTTCTCTTCGGGGGTGACTTTGTCCAGCTAAGGAAAAGAACCGATTTGAATCCGTGTTGACCTTAGTTGACTCAACGGTTAAAGAACGGTTCTGTGTGCATCCGGTGACCTTAATCGGAATCGTGTAGAGAATAATCTCAGGCGCCAACTCGTGGTGACTCTAATGTCGATATTGGATTCAAGGGTCAAGAGACCCCGAGTAAAATGGGCATTGATACTTATATTGTGCACAGTTATTACTGTTGCACTAATTGATTATTCTCACTCGTATATGAGCATGTCGCCTTTACCATATTATCATGTTATGAGATGAGGACACTTGACGTCCAACTTGAAATACTCTAATGTCGATATTGGATCTAAGGGTCAAGAGACCCCGAGTAAAATGAGCATTGATACTTATATTGTGCACAGTTATTACTGTTGCACTAATTGATTATTCCCACTCGTGTATGAGCATGTCGCATTTACCATATTATCATGTTATGAGATGAGGACACTTGATGTCCAACTTGAAAAGAAAAACGTATATATTTTTCAAAGGAATATGAAAAGGAAACAAAATGAGAATGAAAATGATGAACTGAAATGAATATACACATATATACATATCTATATACGTATATAAGATTGATAAGGGATGAAGTGAAACAATGAAAAGAGGTTATGAATTGAATTAATGATATGAGATTGTAAATGAGATATGATGATATGTAATGAAATCAAATGAAATGAGACAAATAATTGAGATAGTAAGATGCGACTATGATATGTGAATGAAACAAACGAATTGAATGTTTAAACTTTTTAATATTACTGTATATACATCATGCCATGATATGTTAGTGTACAAATCTATTTTGTCCCTATTTTGAAACTGTATTATTATGCGTGTTTCATTCATCAGTCTTTTGCTGATGGAGTACTACTAAAACATTTTCAGGTGATCAAAGGAGAAGCTTGATGATGGACTTGACTGCTTCAAAGGATCCACATAAAGACCTCTAGGACATACATTTTTGCATTTATATTTTTTTGCTTTCGCATTCAAAACTTTAAACAATTGAATTATTTCTACTTCCGCTATTGAATAAAATTAATCATATTGGCTATGAGCTGTTGAGATTATTGGGCTGTTTGACCCACCTCTATGAATTCGGATTTTAATTGATTAAATCTATGATAATATTGTTTTAGCATATTGTTAGCTAAATAATTAGGTTAAGGCTTTCTTGGATTAGTTAGGCTAAGGCCCATGATCCATGGCTGATCACCGTTCCAAAATTTGGGGTGTGACAGACTATGAGAATGATGAATTCTTTGTTGTGTATATTGAGTTCTATATGTGTTCTCTATGATCAACTGTCGTTCTTTTTATAACCACAGTAAAGTAGCTGTTTACTGCTTTTGAAATTCTGAATAACAATCTGATCTTCTTCCATAAATCAAGCAACAATCTTTTTGACTTGATTTGATATGATATTCATTTTGAATTTTGATCCTCAGAGAGCCATTGCAATTGAAATCTTCTTTCTAATTTAGCGCTGGAACTTCCATCTGTACTTCGCATCAAATCTCTGAATTTTCTTAACAGAATATTTTTTTGATTTGTTCTCGAATCTTGGTGATCTGATTTAAAATATTTTTGGGATCATTTTTTATACCAAAATCGATCATCTGTGATTTAAAATCAATCCTTAAGTCACGCTAGAAGTCAAACAAAATTTGCAAAAATCACGCACTGAGATCGAGCACTTGTGTCGACTCACATTGGCTTGTGTCGACCCAAGTTCTTCAAATCACGAAATTTGCTTGCTTTATGTCGACCCATGTGAAAAGGTGTTGACTCAAGTTCCTTATTTTTTATCTGTGTGTCGACTCATGTACTGGTTGTGTCAATCCAAAATGCTTTAACCTCTGTTTCTGTCTCAGGTTTCGGTTGTGTCGACTCATGTGAAAATGTGTATCGGCTTAAAATACTTCAGCCTCTGTTTCTTTGCTCTGTGTCGACTTAGGTAAAATGTGTGTCGACTCAAATGGTAGATGCCTCTGTATTTTTTACAGGTCTTGACTTGTGTCGACCCAGGCTATCTTGTGTCGACTGAAATGTTGCATTGTGTCGACTCTGTCTAATTTTTGTCGACTCATGTCCGTCTGATTGCCAAAATATCAAATTGATATCTCTGTGTTGTCGACGCAAAAACTAGTTGTGTCGACCCAAAAAGACATAAAAATTTCTCAACTGATTTTCTTTGATTATGAGTTTTAGGTCCTGTTTGTTATGATTCCTGATACATCTTAACAACTTATTAACACATATGGTCAACCCCAATCATGGGTGTTAACCTTTACAAAGTTATTTAAATCTATTTGAACAATTTTGATTTATCTATACAAAGATAAAATATTTAATCTTTAAGGTTTTGTATGTTATCATTAAAATCAATTAATTCATTATAAAACTCTTGGGACTAACAAGATTATGACATGTTTATTACAACTCTTTAAAAATATTAATTAACTTCAATTGACTGCCTAAGTATAATTTTGATCCTAATTATCAATCTAAAATTTATATTAAGGCAAAATTCATGAAATCTTCTTTTTATTCAGTAGAACAAAGTACTGATCCTCTAGATTTAATTCACAGTGATATATCTGACTTTAAATCTTTACACACCCGAGGTGAAAAAGAATATTTTATTACTTTTATTGATGATAGAACTAGATTTTGTAATGTCTATTTGCTTATAAGTAAAGATGAAACTTTAGAAATATTTATACATTACAAGAATGAGGTTGAAAATCAATTAGGCAAAAAAATTAAGGTTCTGAGAAGTGATGGATGGGGTGAATATGAATCACATTTTCATGAGTTCTGTTCATAACATGGAATTATCCATTAAACAACTTCACCTTATTCACCACAACAAAATGGTATTGTTGAATGAAAGAATAGAATCTTAAAAGATATGATGAATACTATGTTGATTAGTTTTGGATTGACACAAAATTTATGGGAGAAATCTGTGCTTTTCGCTAATTATATTGTTAATAAAATATACCACAAGAAAACAAATAAGACACATTATGAATTATGAAAAATATAGATAACCCATATCAATTGGGGGTCATGCACTGAACCACCAATTAGCCCTTTCTCATGATGAGAATATTTTCGAGAATGAGAATAGCTTCCGATAGGAATGAATCGACACAAGAGTCGCTCAAAGTTAGGTTTCGTCCAAACCCCTTCCAATTTCGAACAATTTTTGATAAAATTTCTGCAGGAGTCATCTACTAATCTTTGGAGTCTTTTTTTTAACCAAAATGAACCTCAAAACATACATTTCAAATCTTTTAGTTTATATTTCAAAATTTTGGGTGCACCCTCTTTACTTTTCGGGATGTCCCCTTCCTGTTTTGATCGATTTTCGATCCAATCTTCTTGAAGAGCCTTTTTCTCACCCACTAAAATATTTCTTAGACAAAAAGAACTTTGAAACATATGTTTTAAACCCCTCTCTTGATAGTTCAAATGTTTGAACAAATCCTTTTTACTTTTTGGGATGCCCCTGCCTTCATTTCGATCGGTTTTCGACAAAAAAATTTCAAAAGCCATTTTATCATCCATAGAATCTTGTTTTCAATCAAATTAACTTCAAAACATATGTTTTATATGCATTAGTTTATGTTTCCAAAGTTGGATGATCCTTCCTTACTTCCTGAGACATCCAAAACCCTTTGAACGACCAAACTGACCCACAGGATGCCCCAAAGGCCAGACCCACCATCGGCGCCCAAGCTAGGAGAGCCGGACTGACCTTGGGAGATGGCCAGATCCATGAAGCTGTACCATCCATGGGGGAAAAGCCAGGATGGCCGGACCGGCCCTCTGGGCTTTCCCTTGCCCGACGAACTATTTTTGGTCCAGGACTCTTTCTTATTAGTCCTACCTTGTCACACCTTATCTCACCTTTGTCCCACATCATTTTTAGATCTTTTGAGCTCCATTCTATCCTCTATAAAATATTTCCTTCATCTATCCTTTCAATTCATTCAGAATCAATTGATTCAAAGTTCTCAAAACTAGAGAACGCCTTGCGTACTCGAAGGATTCAGCGACTTATGAGTTGCAGAATTTACGTTTCAAGAACTAGTTCATATTTTGAGCACTCAAGTGTCAATTATATCGAGAAGGAGTCTTCTGAGTTTTCATCAGAGTTCTTAGTCCTAAGGGTGCACCGGTCTGATCGGCCATCTAGAGGTCAATGTAAGTTCTTCTTTAGTTTTTCTCTTTCTTTCTTTAGTTTCTTTAATTTGGTAGTTAGTTTCTAGTTAGTTTCAATATTGTTATTAGTTTTATAGTTAGCCTAGAATAGTGTCGGATTCTGACACCCGGCTCCTAAAGGGTTGTGCAGGTCTTGACCCGCCGACCCCCGAAGGGTCGGGCCTTTAAATGTTTTTACTCTTTTAAAAAAATATGTTTTTTTTTTTTGAATCACCTAAGGCCTAAATTAAATGTTTTTATTATTTTTACATTTTTTCCTAACTATTCCATGGATCATTTTCATATTTCTCATTATTTTCAAAACGTTGTTGGTTTTTGACGCACGACCCGATAATGGCCAATTTTTATGATTTTCTGCTATAAAAAGCTTGTTGCATGCTTTGATTTAGTGTTTTTATGGATTAAGAATTATTTTTTGAGAAATTCATGCATCGATCATGCCCTTTTAGCCATTGCATGTTCCATTTCCATGGTCATCAATTCATTTCCATAAAAAGTATTGTTTTTCGACACGAGACCTGTTTAGGGGACATTTTCTTGTTTTATGGATCAAAACCTATTTTTATAATGTTTATAGTCTTAAGGCTAATATCTAGAATATTTTCTTAAAATTTAGTTATTTTCTAAAATTTAGCCCATTCGGGCCCATTTCGAGGCCTCTCGGCCCGAAAATCATACTTTTGACATTGTATATCAAAAGTACGTAATAAGTTGATTTACATGCTAGAATATTTTGCTACATCTATCGCATGTTAAAACTCATGTTAGGATTTACTGCTTTAAAAATATAGTACCATGCTAATTAGTGCACAATAACTTAGTATCATGCAGTTTAGTTCACATTTGATATGAACTGCTGAAACTAACTTGAACGTGAGCACCACCCTGATTGAACCATTAGGTAGAGGATGGTTTTCTTGCTTGGTAGTTAGATAAGTAGAAGATAAGATTTTATGAATAGGCATTGGTTATTCCAAAGGTAAAAATGGTCATGAATCTCTAGGATCTCATTCCTAGATAGTGTGATTCATTTCCTTTTTCTGCATGCTTGAGACGAAAGTACGATCACGTACCCTTTTGATCTTCTTAAAATGCTTTTGAAAATGTGAGCCTACCTAGTCAGCTTGCTTGTTATTCATGCATTAGTTAAGAATATAGACTTAATTATGATAACTAATAGTGATGAGTAAAAGCTAACTATGAGGTTAGATTGATTGGGTGCCTAATACCTTATCACTCGGTACCTTAGTCACTGAACCCGATCTGTGGTGATGGAAGGACTAAGCCTAATCTAAACCGAGTCATTCTAGGTTTTTGGACTTTAAAATCAAGTGGCGACTCCATTTTGTTCTAGACTTTTGTTTTGAGATTTTACGATTGCAATTAAATTGACGGAGGTCGTTCGATTAAAACTCGATTGTCTATCTACAAATGCTATGGTTACAACAAACAATGCATATCACCCAAAAGGTCTTTCCCCCGTATGGAGCCTTTTCAGCGTTGCGAGGCAGGAATGAGGGTACCTACAGATGACGACTCTGCTGGGGACTAGTTAAAAGGGCTAAACTTCAAAGCGCTATTGGTTTATTCTTTAAGTCTATTCATATTTTCATTGGAGAATAAACAAAATTTAGAAGTAAATAATCTTTTAAAATTAAAATAGGAAGAAAACTGGTAAAGATAAATGATGAGGTGGAAATAGTAAGATAATCCCAAAGTAACAAACAGTTATAGCGTTGAAATGGAAAGATAGAACGTAGGGGAGAATTGTGGAATTTGATAACAACCGAGATCCCTGGAGATCAGTCGTTCCTTTATAAACGCGATCCTTTCTCCAAGACCCCTTATTCATCTCAACCATTCTTCTTTGCAATATCTCTCTCAGCCTTCCCTCTGTTACATCACCACCTCCCATCACCGGTGCAAACCACCAGCGCGACAGCGCGACGAATTTCAGTGATTCCTTCGTCGTCGACGTCGCAACCCATTACCGGTGCAACCATCGTCGCTCATAGCCTTCGTTCTATTCTCTGGTTCGTCCCTCTCACTCTCTATTTTACGGTTATACAAACA
>JAUTBS010106819.1:0-12776 GCA_032361285.1 Aequorea victoria | reverse complement strand
TATCTATTTTGATAAATGTTGGTGACTCGTCTAGATATCGAGATCACGAGAAAAATGTGAATATTTTGGTAAAAGAGGAATTGGTGGGTTATGTTGACACCCTTTTGATTATACACTATTTACCATACCATGATTATGTTGATGTACAAAACTATTTGAATCCCCTATATTAGAACTGTACATTATTATGCATGCTTCCATTCACCACTTTTAGCTCACGTTGCGATATAAACATTTCAGGTAATCAAAGAAAAAGCTAGCTGATGGACTCGGTAGCATCAAGGGATCCACGATAAGATCTCTAGAATATGCATATTTCGCTTCAGCATTTAATAAAGAATAATTATCATTATTAATAGAATAATGGATATTGATGAGATATTATGGGCTGTTTGTCACACTTTGATTATATTAGATTTTAATTTATTAAATATTTGGTATTGAGATCTTTTTAGCATATTGTTAGCTAAATATTATTTATGACTTTCTTGCTTTATTAGGTCAAGGCCCAATATCCATGGCCGATCACCTTTTCCAAATTGGGGTGTGACAATACCGGAGTTTGAAAAATTTCCAGGGTTAGAACAACCCCAATAGTTGAACTAGAACAGTTCACGCCATACAGGAGTTAGAATAACTTCCAAAGTTAGAATAAGGCCATCAGCTGAACTAGAACAGTTATACAAGAGTTAGAATAACTCTTAGGGTTAGAACATTCCCAACAGTCAAACTAGAACAGTTCGTGCTTTACGAGCGGCCAAACTAAAGCAGTTCGCATCATACAGGAGTTAGAACAACTCATAGGGTTAAAAGAACCCCAGCAGCCAAACTATAATAGTTTGTGCCTTACAGGAATTAGAATAATTTCCAGAGGTAGAACAACTTCATTAGCCAAACTAGAAATAGTTCGATAACCTAGGCTCAGAAGGAGAAAGTTTGGTCGTATACCGAGATGAATTATCCTTACAAAGCGTGCCAGCATTTGTGGAATTCTATGCGATACCGAAGTAAAATGCTTTTGATAAAGTAGAACAATCACACTTTGCTGTAATAAACAAGAACGCATGGAAAATGAAAGTTTCATTACAAAAGAGGGGCCCAGAGGCTTACATGAGAATGTCGGCCTTTACATAGACAGCCACACTGACGTCAAGAACAAAAAACAAAATATACACCAAGGAATCACAACTCATGTACATCAGTGTGATTCCCCTCGGCAGGAGGCTCGATGGGTACTGGAGGGTCGGCCTCCACTAGAAGCTCCATCGGCGCCTGCTCGGCGGCTACTAGGGGGACGAGCTGACCGATGTACGGGTTAGAGAGAATTTTAGTTCAAAAGGGGGATTCTACTAGGACATCGATCTTATTAAGTGCGGTCTTATAACTGCCATATAATACCTCAACCTTAATCTTGTGAACCTCGTCCACATAGTGGTCTACCACCTCATCCCAGCCGACCTGCCACATTTGGTCATCACGTTCCTTTTAGGAGGCTTTGACATTGGCCTGAGCAAGTTGGTAGGTCTCCAACTGCTTGTTGACCTCATTGAGTTGCATCTTCGAGGTCAGCAAGTCAGCCGACAAAACAAATGTCTGGGCCTCCAGTTCCTGAATACGGAGGGTGAGCGGAGCTTGTTCGGCCACCAGGGCCTTGTTTTTAGCCTCCAGGCCATCCATCTTCTTCTCGGCATCCAACCAACCCTCCTTTTCCACCTCAAGGCCCCTCATGGTCTTCTTTGTCGTGGTCCTAAGCCGACGGTAGTTTTCCAACAAGGAATGGACGCACTAGATCCCTTGCACAAGAAAATCAAGAATCATTAACCTGAAGTAAAAAAATTGAGGAAAAATAAAATGAAGTAAAAGACGTAAGGAAAAAGAGCTTACCCCAACCATATACTGCATTGTTCGAGCGTATCGGTCCAGCTCGTTGAGGGCCTCGTGTTTGGTTATGTTCTTGGGGAGGATGACGACCTTAGAAACCTTGAATGCAATGCTGGGGTCGACGCAACTCTAGACCGAGTCAGGCATGGGCCTTCTATTCAACCCCACGATAGGAGCCCAGACCTCCTCAAGCTCATCGGTGCCCTGGGCCTTGATCGGGCCCACAAGGGCCTTCATTTTATGCCTCGTCCTCACTGGGTCGGTGGCTAGATCCATGGTTGGATCTAGCGATGGGGCCGAAGTGGTCTCATCGGAGGAGGGTGCAGCAGGTGGAGGAAGTCGAGGCTCCCCAAAGGTAGGCCTAGAAGCTGCAGCGGATGTGGATGGCCTGGCGGTCTTCTTAACGACCGTGCAAATGTTGATGGAGGACTTAACCCTTGGCATTTCAGCAGGTTCAGGAGTAGGGCTGATTCTGGCTTGATGCTCAGTAGGAGCTCGGTCGGCCAACATCTTCCTTAGTAGGTTGAAAGGATGATGGTGATGTTGACGAGTGTGCCGGTGTAAGGGGACGTAGCCGACCAGAGTTGGAGCTGACCTCTCTCCTATCCAGAATAAAACCGCTATAATATGCCTATTGGCAGTCTTCCTAAATCGACTGACCAAATCAGTAGTTGCACAGAGAAAAGAAGAATAGTTAGAAGGGCAAGTGCAATAAAAGAGAACGCAGAAAAAATTGGACTACTAACCTGGATAGCCGATGTGACGGGGGATACCAAACGTTGTCAGTACTCCCGACTAGAAACTCGAAGGAGCCACCGACCAGTAGCCAATCATCAAAATGCTTATCCGAGTCTGGTAGGTCCCGAATCAACTCAAGCCCCTTGTCCCTAGACCTAAGGTAGTATGTGGAGCCATCCTTGTTTGAAGGCAATGAGTAGCACTCGAAAAGCTCGAGAAAGCCAAAGCTTATGCCATGATGGCGATTCAGCTCGGTGATGCTATGAACAATACGAAAGAAGTTAATAGACATTTGGAAATGACTCAATCGGAGTACAACCAGAGTTTCTCCAAGAAAAGGGTCAAGGGGGAACCGAATGCCGCCCTCAACCACTAATATAAGAGGAAAGGGACATTGACCATCCATGATAGCGTGGAGGTACTCCCCTCCACTGGGATCGAAAACTTTGATGGTGACAGAATTAGGGATGTTATACTCACTCTTAAAGGAGGCTGTGGCCTCAAGACTGACACAAAGGTACCTAAACTTCCCCATGGGTCCACTAAGGCTTACAAGGCCGAGTTAAGACTGCGAAGAGCTTGAAACAAAGTTTGCAGAAAACTGAAAGAAAATCCAGACAAGCTCGAAGAATCTCAAATAAACACAAAAGCTCAAAGGGAGAGAAGAAACATAGAAAAATGGGAGAATCAAGATGCGTAAAAACTCAAAAAAAATCCAAACAAATGAATACGAAGGAAAAACCCATGGGTACAGAGAGAAGACCAAAAATGAGAAGAGGGGACTTACAATGATAACAAGAAGAGGACGATGATGAAAGCGGCGACGACAACAAGAGCTCCGACGGCGAGGGCACAAAGGAGATCTTTTTTCTCTTAAAAAGAGTTTTCGTAGAGTTTTTGCAAGAATGACTGGTAAAAGTCCAAAGGGAGCAAAGGCACCTTTTTTATAGAGGTCCGAAGGACTCCAAAGGTCGCTTCAGAAGACGAAGGGACTCACATGGAGGTAAAAAGATGTCCTAGGGCCGAGATACGGTCCAATCGAATAAGAATGCGTGGTGCCGAGCAGACAAAAGCCTGAGGCGAGCACTAATCCTGGTGGCTAGGCATGATCACCCAAAAGGGCAATCAATGCTCAACGGTCATATTAGAGTACGAAGCGACGTCAGTGGCGCTTGGAGAGACACGCACATGTCATCAACAGCTGAATAGGAGAACAACACGTGGACTGACAAGATGCTGATGCGACATCCACAGAAGACAGTCAGGCTTACTTGTTGTACCTCAGTGCCATTGAACATGGATCGAGCCGCATTACCAAACTAAACTAACTCCCGCACTTCGTACCGAAGCACGAGAGTTGTGGGACAAATGAAGGGCCCCGATTCAAAGTAACACAAGTCTCTAAGCTCACGATCGAGCCCATAGAATATGTGTTGGGTTACATGAAAAGACGGCCCAAAATAAGTCTGACCCATAAAGGGTGAAAGCCAACCAAGAAGATATCTCGGTGCCATAGAATATAGGTCGAGCATCGTCAATGCCTGAGCTATAACTAATTCTCCCTAGACCATGGGCCGAGCATCGTTAAATACTCCGAGGCATACCTCGGCCCCATACACCGCGGGCCAAACATTGTCAAGTAATACATATACCTCGGTACCATAGAACATGGGCCGAGCATCCGAGCATGATGGCGGAAGCAGGGACAAAGAGGGCATTAAATACGCCTTCAATGGGCATTTAATGCGTCTTTAACTAGCATTTAATGTCTGCTACACCTACCACCCGACATCTGAGCCCTACTAGGGCAGAGAGCAGGTTTGGCCAAGAATTGGGAGACCAACTGACACGGTCACCCAAAGCAGAGATAACCTGTCCCTTTTGGCTCAACTTTTGCCTATAAATATGAGGGTTACCCCAATTCTCTAAGGTGGGAACTATCTATCTCTAAACCCTGGATCCCTAAATTTCGACCTCCTAGTTTTAAGTTTTGTACTTCTCTATACTAATTGAACAATCGGAGGAAAATTTCGGCAAGAACACCCTGTCGGACAGTAATAGTGCTTTCTTTTGTAGGACTACCGATCCATGCGAGGTGCGGACCCGGGCTTGAATCAGTTCCATCCATCCTAGCATCAACTCCTAAGGATTTACACTCGCACAGGAAGGATATAGGAATGGGGAAGGAAGAGGAGAGGCGCTAGAAGATAGGTAGAAATTAGGGGTCAACGATGGTGAATAGAGGAAGGAGATGAGAAGGGTAGCACGTGAAAGGTGGGATGGTGAAGAGCAGAGGAGGGTGGCGGGTTGGTGTGCCTAGCTAACAAGAGTTATGAATCATTATACCATATATACATGAACAAATAAGAAAGTTTAACACACTATTGCTCCATTTGTTTGTGGAAAAGGTTTTATGAAATATATTTTTTATATTTTTTGGTGCCTTTTTTTATGAGCAAAGAAGAGGATTTATTGATATAGATAAGAAGGGGCAAAAGCATGAATAACATCTAGCAAGAAGACATAAATCTATGAAGATGTTTCAAACATGCTTGAACCCATCAAATAGAGCAAAAGAAACAAAAGGCCCGCTAACAAAAGGCTGGCAAGTTGCTAGCCTAAGAACATAGCCTACTATGAAACACAAAAGAAGAGCAAAATCAGAAGACCTCCGTATGAAGAAGCTGTCACCAAAATCCAATATAGAAGCCATGCACATTTGGCTCCCTCAGTTCTTGCTTGTTTCCACCTCAAGTGTCTCTGAATCTTTTTTCAAACTTAAGAGTCTTCACTCCATCTAGTCTATGTAAGAAGTCATCAATTGTGAAAGGAGGGCAGCCATTCAAGGATCTCACCCAAAAAGCTACTCTTATCTTAGTCGCCCCTAGTAACTGCTCCCATGAGATCTCTTTTTGATTGAAAATCTTGTTAGTCCTTGCAAACCAGATAGACCATATCAAAGAGAACAATAAACAAATCCATATATCTTTCTTTAGATCTCTGTATTCATATCCAAACCACTATTTGACAAGACTTTCTAGACTTTGAGGACTCACCCATTTCATACCCCACCAATAAAGAATGGCTCCGCACACTTTCCATGTTTGAAAACATATCACAAACACATGGTTGACACCTTCCAAATCATCTTCACATAAAGAAAATAAGAGTGTTGCATTGCTACTGAGAACTCCCCTTCTGGTGAGCAAGTCCATCGTGGGCAGTCTTCCAATGAGAGCCAAACAAGTATGGGCCTGAGTTTTAGGATGAATAACAATGTATAATGCTATTCTCTCAAAGGATCTGGTCAAACCCAAGTTTTCTTCATAGACTTTTCAAAAAAAGACTTGATTGAGAAGATTCCCCCACTTTCAATTCTCTAGATGTGTTTATCCTCTTTATTTGTGTCGAAGGATTGCTTCCCTAAAATAGTCAATAGTGTTGGGACCGTTCACTTCACATGGAAAGCAACCATACACATAATAGACGAAGAGTTACAAAGTTCGGCTTGATAGCCTACGTCTACGGAGAGTGGGAACAAAATGAGATTAATAAACAGTAGAGAAACAATGGAGAGGAGGAGAGAGAAAATGCTCTCTCTGTATAAACACAACTCAACTCTCTGTATACAAGCTCTCTCACACACACAACAATGGCAGAGCAAGGCTCAATGTTTTCAAATCCCGATCGAAACGATCGATCAAACAACAGAGTATCAATGCTCTGTTCGTTCCTTGGTTCCTCCCTTCACTCTATTCTTCTTCAATGAAGGAGTCTTCCTTATATAGGCTTCAATGAGATGTGGATCAGATGCATCACAAGGATAAGATCTTCGGATTTTATCCTCAATCCTCAGTCGAATCCTCCAATCTTCCATTGTTAACATTTGTGGGCGAAGTTTGGCTAGATACTGCAAAATCGTTTGAGGCGTGCTGGATCAGGCGCCTGCAAAAACTGACTTTAGCATGGGGATGGATTCCTCACAAATAGATGCTCAAGGATTTCATTCTCCCATTGAAATAATATTCTTTGAAACTGCAACCTCCACACTGACACAAGCTGGACTTCATGCAGAAGCTTAGCAATGGTTACTTCATTTTGGTTAGATAGTTGGAATAACCTCGGAAATAGTTTTGCTAAACTCTCACTTTCAATCCATTTGTCCGACCAAAACTTGGTATTCTCTCCTGAGCCCACAAGCACATTACAGTTAGCATTGAAGATGTCCTTGTAAAGACCATCCTTGGTTCCCACAGCCACTATTTCCTTCCACACAGCTGAGAATTTCTCTCCCCCGCCCCCCCTCTAATGGTGGGTACCAATCAGAGGTCTGTCCTCTATATCTAGCGCATATCACTCTTTTCCACAGATTTTCCTTTTTGGTTCCAAACCCCAACCACCATTTGGAGAGAAGAGCCATATTTCTAACCTTCAAATCAGGAATTCCCAGACCACCATACTTCTTTGATCGAATGACTCTCTCCCATTTGAAAAGGTGTAACTCCCTTTTATTAGCTAAGGTGGCCTTTATCAGCTGCAATCTCCCTCCAATGGATAGGTGTTTGCTTTTCGAAATGCTCAACTTCTTCCTACATCTGGAGATGATAGGTTCCCAACACGTTGTTAGCCTTTGATTAATCACCACTGGAAGCCTAAGGAACTTGAATGGAAGTTTATTGATTCTACACTTTAGGATTGCTGCAGTTTGTTGCATGAAGTCTTCACCCACTCCCACACCACAAACTATACTTTTGTGGAAATTAACTTTGAGAGCTGACACAAGCTCAAAGCCTCTAAGAATCTTCTTAATAATCTCCAGCTCCTCAATTTATGGTCTGCAAAACAGGATTGTGTCGTCTGCAAATTGAAGGTGAGTAATGCACAACCCATTGACCCCAATCATGGCCCCTTAATCAGGTTCTGTTGCCTGGATTTGTCTAGCATAACATTTAACAAACACTGTTATCGTACTTATAATTATAATTAATAAACTCAACGCTATTATTGTTAAGAAACACCAAGTAAGTGCACTCCCTTAATACAATAGTAGAGATTTCTAAATGAGAAAAGTATTATGTACACATGGTGGTAAAGTGAATTTTGCCGTTAAATAAATATAGGTTGTATGATGTATCAAAAACACTTTATCGATGTGGTCACGATTCCTTCTCAGGCAACAACAAACTGATGAAACACCAATAGTATGGAAAATGCTCCTTTAAAGCTATATCTTGTACTCGCCAGATTTGCATTATCATATACAATGCCCACCTTTTTGTTCATCTACGGTGCAACTTATGACATGGTGCATTCACAAGTTCATTTTGGAATTTGTTTTAAGATGCATTACATGGTACTTCGTCTTCTTTGCATTATTCAGATGTACAAGTGCTACATTCACATCGAAGATAGAAGTTTTATTTGACCACATCGATCGTTGCTTGGAAGTCTTTTCTGGCTTTGTGATCATTTGTTTGGCAAGAATGTTTCTCATTTGTTGCTCGTTCTTCAATTTTTGAAGTCATGCTTTATAGTAAGTCTTAGTGGGTTTTAACTCTTGTTATGTGAACACATTCTTGATGTTTTAGAATCCAAAAATTGAAGTCATGCTTTATGGCACGTCTTAGTGGGTTTTGACTCTTGTGGGTGCAATAGTTTTGGCATGAGAACTCGCAAGTAGCTGCAATCAAATTCTCTTTTTGATAGATTTGTTTCCCGCTTCTTGATCAGTGTAATTGAGGAAACGGCATGATTAGTGATTTTGTTAGTTTGAATAGAAGTTAAATTGTTAGTATAAAACTACAGATCGTCACAATATACTATAATTTGTGTACAATAACTCATCTCAACCATTTATATGCATGTTGAATCCACAATTATTGTGGTCCCCACTCCCCACATATGAATGACTAAGATTATTCTTGTAGTTGGTTATCTTGGTAATGCACATAAAAATGACTTTACTTTGCTATAATGATGCACAACCTAGAATTGGAGAACTATCGATAGTGAATCTTGAACTCGAGCATCGCTCGCGTCATTGACTGAGCCAACTCTTGGTGTTGATGATTTTGATTGTGAATGTCATTTTATTATATTTTGATTGTAAATTTTGTTAACAGGGCCTTAATAGTCCGTTTAAAAATTTAAGAGTGAAAAAAAAATTACTTGAAATATAAGAAACAAGAAAAAAGATTATATTTTATCTTCGTCTCGTTTGGGTACGTAGGAGAGGAAAATAATCCTCTTTCATATCCTGTTGATTAGTATGCATAGGAGAGGAAAAAAAGTCTTACATAATTTTATTAAAAATGCATTTATTTTTCAATGATTAGTATTGACATTATAAAACATAAGCATTTAAGAAGATTTTTTTCTCTCCAAATCACCATACTTTTGAAGAAATTCAAAAAAATAATTGTAATCGATAACTAAGTCTCTCCATTTTTGCATTTCTCTGTTTTTTTTCTTTACTTTAATTATCCAAACAAGTGATTGAAACGATAACCTAATTATTTCTTCATCGTTTTTTCTTGCTCAAATCACTCAAGCATGAACTTTGGTTTACAGTGGTCAATTACTAAGGGTTACTAATTGAGAATTGAATTGATTGTGACATGTGAGGTACATTTTGGACATGTCATGTTAACATTTGAGAGCATACTGAAACAGAAAGAGCACTGCTACATTCACAGATAAATTTAAACAAATAGAATACAAAAGGAGGGTGGGTCTCACAGTGTGACGTGTATGAAACCCACTTACTTAGGAGAGATGTGTATTTCATCTGTACACAACATTTTTGACAGAAACGGTGCAGAAATTAACCCAACTGCTTTACGTGGTATTGTTATTCTTCCTTATTTAAAATAAAATTAGAAAACAGATACTAAGGGGGAGAAAGGAGTAGCATTTTGCTTGTATTTTCTGTTATTATGGCTTCCCCACTGTCTTGTTCTCCAAATCAGATTCCTCTATGACATGGAACTTTTCTAAGCTCATCCCCATCTGGGTTAATCTTAATCTAGAGGCAGGGATCGTATGAAAATATATTGAGTTACAAGAATCTCGCATTTATGGGAATACGAACAAAAATTGCGCATTAACCAGGTCTACATGTAATTATCAAAAAACTGAGGGGGCATTAGTATAGTTTGCCCAACCTAAAACCATCACATGATTCAGAAACATTTCTTTTCTCACAAAAAATAAATAAATAAATAAAGAAAAATAAAGGAAAGAATACTGCCTGCAGGTCTCTACAAACAACTGTTTTTTCTGCTTAAGAACAGGAATATTTTCAGTGACCTAAAACTCTAACTTCGGCTTCCTTTGGTCAAAAAACTTTTTTGGTTAAACTGTGAATTTAAGCCACTATGCGGAGAGAAAATGATGTGATTTGACAGTGGGGGTTTTTTGTGACTTTAAACAAAAAGGCTAAAAGTGCGGCTTTAAGTTGGAACCAAACAAGGCCTCACAGTCTGCTCAGCTGAAATAAGAAGTGCAACAAACAAATTGATTAAAAAGGCCAATCCTACCTTCAACATGGCAATCTCTCTATCTATGATTCTTTATCTTCTGCATTTGGAAAAATAAATAAGGAAAATAAAAATTAAGACAGAAACCTCAGACGGAAACGTAGCCTTTCTCCCTATCAACCTCCAATGATAAGCCTCATAATGGAAAGCAAATTGGATTCAAGGGAGAAAATAAAATAAAACAAAATAAAGTTAAAAAAAAAATGCAAACAGAAGGGACTGAAAAAGTTGCCTCTTGCAGACATTTTTTGAAATGTGAACCCAAGACCTAGTAATTTGACAATCATATGTAAGCTTACAAGTACCATGATACATTTCTGCAGAAGTGGTACTCAAAGGTGAGTAGTATCAACAATAGTTTGCAGTATCTTCTTCTCCATTTCAGCTTCATCTATCCACGTGGAACTTTGTCGACACAGAAGTTCCTTCTTGTCTTTCTTCTTCTCCTTCATTTGTTTTTCTTTCATCCTCCAATATTCGAGCTTCTCTGCTCTTTCTTTCAACTACACCGTAAATATTGGAACATTATGAGGATACCGTAAATGTTTTGGAATGTAGAAGCATCAACAAAAGTTGCATTTTTTGGTTGGTCAGCCGTGAAAAGATTCTTACCATTGATAATCTTATTTAGAGTGGGCATGCGTTGACTAACTAGTGTTACTTGTGTAAGAAGGAGGGAGAATCCATTTCACGTCTTCTTATTCATTGTGAGTTTGCTAGAGAACTGTAGGGTTTCTTTTTCTTCTTCTTTGATGTTGATTGGGTCTTTGATAGTGATGTGAGTAGTGTTTTGACGGGTTGAAGAAGAGGAAGGGTTCCGAAAAGTATGAAGAGGGCGTGGCACAAGATCCCTCTTTGTTTAATGTGGTTGCTATAGTAAGAGCGGAAAATGAGATCATTTGATGAGATCGAATATCCGTTGTATAAATTGAGGGTTATTCTTATCAATAACTTGTATAGTTAGATTTATGCTAGAGGAGCACAATATATTTTTGGTACAGTGAACTTCATAGAGTTTTAATATTTGGGGTTACTTATTTTTGGATGCTTTTTGTATTTTTCCTCCTTTTTGTTGGAATCTCTTTATGTATACGTGTGGTATTTCCTTAATTCTCTTTTTATAGAATTTTATTTACTTCTCAAAAAAAAAAAAAAAACACAATTGCTACAACATTTTATAATATATATATATATATACACACAAATATATATATACATATCACTGAATAGAAACTATCATACAACTACTCCTAGCAATTCTTCTGTGTTCAGATTGTGACAAGATCGAAAATATGCAAGAAGATGAATAATATGCTGGACCGTGCTGTTGTCCACATGCCGACAAACATAAGAATGATTAGATATCAATCTTTTACTATATATAATGCATAGTTGTTAAAATCATGTGATACACAATACGTATCGCACAATACGTCTCCATCGACAACCATTTCGTTCCGAATCGCATGTGGGTATCGCAAGCACTGAAAAATTGATCGATACACACACGAAATTGCACCAGAATCCAAATCTCCCAATTTTTTATCGGCATTGGTCGAAAGCTCCAGAATCCAAATCTCCAAAATTTCTCAAAATTTTTGCATTGATCACTACATCTCGTTGCTCGATTTGGTTATTATAATCTGAACTTGTGATTGTTTTGATGAATTTTGAAGGTGTCGTAAGCAATTTGTTAGTGACCCGAAACCACAATCAGTGTTTCTTCGTGACCCAGATTTCCAGTGTGTTTAATGTTTTCTTTTTTCTTATGATGATGCCAGCTGCCTTCCTCTCATTTGACAATAATGTTGCAAAGAAAAACTCTAAAGTCTTGTTTCTCACTTTTAACTTTTTTATTGATATATTATGTAACTTAAGGACTCCAGTAGCGTTTTGTCCCAAATTTCAATCCCACTTTACTATTGTTGCTGACAAAAAGTATTGTTGCTACAGTAAATAGCTTTATTATTTTGTACTTGTATTCTTTTATTTGGATGTTTGATATTTAAAAAAAAACTAATTGAACTTTTGAACTATCTTTAATGAAGTAAGCTATATATTTTTGTTTCATTTTTCAACATTTATGTTTTATACATATTTGTTTTTACTTATTTTTTAAGATTTAAAAAAACTTACGATACACAATACACGATACTTAAAAACAGAAAAAGATTTATGATTCGATACACGAGTTGACAACTATGATATAATGTGTCAAAAGACTACCAAGTTTGTATCTTAATGATTGCTTTACCTCATCAAAAAAAAAAGTTACTGATTGTTTTGTGATTGAGTTTAGATTCCAGTCTGATCCTCTTTTTTTTTTTTTGATAAGTAGATTCCAGTCTGATCCTCTGACCAGTCAAACAACAAAGACAAATTCACTCCATTTCTGACATCCTAAACACACTCTGATCAATTAATGAATCTGAATGTGAGGCGTCAATAACA
Organism: Aequorea victoria; assembly: GCA_032361285.1. NCBI lineage: Eukaryota > Metazoa > Cnidaria > Hydrozoa > Leptothecata > Aequoreidae > Aequorea > Aequorea victoria. The sequence continues at coordinate 168 of JAUTBS010106819.1, read as the reverse complement.
ATTCAACTTATATGATGAGGTCGACTGCATGAAATGATCCACTCTTGTACATGAAATTAACTTAGCAAGAGAGATGTCAAGAACACGGCTCAAAGAAACACCTTTAACGTGTGTAAGGCTTCTTCAGATAGAGACAGAAGTAATACCAGGAGAGGGGGGGGGGGGGGG
>JAUTBS010106708.1:0-12776 GCA_032361285.1 Aequorea victoria | reverse complement strand
GAAACCTATAAAACAGAAGCTGAGACGTCTAAGACCTGATTGGGCCCTCAAAATCAAGGATGAAGTTACCAAACAAGTGAACACCGATTTTCTTCAGGTGACAGAGTACCCCCAGTGGGTTGCTAATATTGTCCCTGTGCCAAAGAAGGACAGTCAGGTATGAGTTTGGATTGACTTCTGAGATCTTAACAAGGCAAGTCCCAAAGACGACTTCCCTCTACCACATATAGACATCCTCGTGGATAATACCGCCAGACATGCACTGCTATCGTTCATGGACGGATTCTCAGGATATAATCAGATTCTCATGGCACCCGAAGAAAGAGAAAAGACTACGTTCACCATGGCATGGGGGACGTATTGTTATAGGCTTATGCCTTTCGGTTTGAAAAATGCAGGAGCCACGTATCAATGTGCTGCAATGACATTACTCCATGACATGATACACAAGGAAGTGGAAGTATATGTCGACGATATGATCGTTAAATCCAAAGACTGTGAAGGACATACTCCGGTCTTAGAGAAATTCTTTGAGAGAATCAGGAAGTACCGAATGAGGTTGAACCCACAGACGTGTGCTTTTGGAGTTATAGCAGGCAAGATGCTGGGATTCATCATTACCCAAAGAGCAATAGAGGTGGATTACTCCAAGATCAAGGAAATTTCGGAAATGCCTCCCCCGAGGACGAAGAAAGAAGTTAGAGAATTCCTTGGGCAAATTCAGTTCATTAGTCGTTTCATCTTGAAACTGACTATAACTTGTGAACCTCTTTTTCATTTGCTCAGAAAGAATACCAAATTTCAGTCGGATCAGTATTTTCAGAATGCCTTTGAGTCAATTCAAGAATACCTACAAAAAACTCCGGTGCTTTCTCCTCCGGAACCAGGAAAACCTTTGATCCTGTACCTATTAGTAAATGAGTCTGCAATGGACTGTATTCTAGCGCAAGAAGGGGATAACAGCGAAGAAAGGGCCGTGTATTATTTGAGCAAGAAAATGACAGACTGTAAAGTCCGATACATACCACTGGAGAAAACTTATTGGGCTTTAGTGTGGTCATCCAAACAATTACGACACTACATGCTGGCATACCCTATAGTGTTGATTTTCAGAATGAACCCATTTAAATACCTGTTCGAAAAACCTATGCTTACAGGAAGATTGGCCCGATAGTTGCTATTATTGGCCGATTCGAACTGCACTACAAGACTAAAAAATTAGTAAAATGATGAGCCATAATAGAATTCTTAGCAGATCAGCCAGTTAAAGAACAAGAAGAATCAGAATTTCAGTTTCGCGATGAAGACGTGTTGACAGTTGAGAACGAGCTGTGGATGTTGTACTTCGATGGTGCCTCAAACCAATATGGTTACGGAATCAGGATACTGTTAATCACTCCAGATGACTTACATGTTTTGTTGGCCTACAAGTTAAACTTTGAGGTTACCAATAATCAGGCTAAATATGAAGCGTGTATCGCCGGGATGGAAGTCGCCTTGGAATTGGGCGCAAGAAAGTTTGAAGTGATTGGAGACTTTGCCTTGGTCGTTTCCCAAGCTAGTGGGAAATGGAAGGTCAAAGAGGAGAAGCTAATGCCATATTATCAGGAGCTCGATCGAATTATCCCTAGTTTTGAGGAAGTTGTTTTCATTCACATACCCCGGCTTCAGAACAAGTTTGTTGATGCCCTTGCTACTCTTGCTTCCATGATTGACATACCGAAAAAGGCCAAAATTAGGCCTTTGGTGATTAAATAGAGGAGCATGAGAGTGTATGAAGTTACAGCCTTGGAGTCAGAAGAAGGAGATGGTTTGCCATGATTCCACGACATCTAGAATTTTATTGAGGAGTGAAGATACCCAAAGAATGCCAATGAGAAGGATAAGAGAGCCATCAGAAGATTAGCAGCTCAGTTCATTATTTGTGGCGGAAAGCTGTACAAAAGGGCTTATCTAGGAGTGAACAAACTTTGTGTAACAGACGGAGAAGGTTAAGAGAACATAAGAGAATTGCACGAAGGAGTCTGTGGGCCACACATGAACGGGATGATATTGGCCAAAAAAATCTTGCGGCAAGGCTATTTCTAGATGATAATGGAAACGCACCGTGTCAGGTTCTTCAAAAAGTGCCGCAAGTGCCAAATCCATGCAAATCTAGTACATTTGCCACCATCAGAATTACACAGTATGTCTTTTCCTTGGCTATTTTCAGTCTGGGGAATAGACATCATTGGCAAGGTTACGCCAAAAGATTTGAATGGGCACGAATTCATTTTAGTAGCCGTCGACTATTTCACAAAATGGGTCGAGACTGCTTTCTTTTTAGTCCTTAAAGCTTCTCACGTGGCCAAGTTTATCAAGTAGAATATCATATGTCGATATGGTGTTCCTCATTAAATCATATTCGATAATGGATCCCACTTCCAAGGGGAAGTACTAGATTCGATGGAAGAATATAGAATCGTATTGCACAAGTTATCACCGTACAGGCCACAGACGAATGAAGCAGTCGAGGCGGCTAACAAAAACATTAAGAGAATCCTGCAAAGGATAATAAAAGTCAATAAGGATTGGCCAAAAAAGTTTCCATTTTCCCTTTGGGGCTACAGTACGTCAATCCGAGCCTCGACATAAGTCACCCATACTCTCTAATATATAGAATGGAAGCTGTCCTACCCGTTGAATTAGAAGTTCCTTCTCTCAGGGTTATAGCAGAGTGCAGTATACCAGAAGAAAAATGATAGATGGATTGTTCCGAGGACTTGCTTTTGTTCGATGAAATGAGGCTGAGGGCGCTCTTTCACGTTCAAGGCTATCAGAAAAGGGTAGCCCGGGCATTTAACATGAAGGTTAAGACCATGGATCTCAGGGAATGAGACCTCATACTCAAGAAAATCCAAGCCCCTATCTTTGATCCAAGTGGGAAATTTAAACCAAATTAGGCCGGGCCATACATAATCAAATCCATCATGACGGGAGGCACCGTTATTATTATGGACCTAGACAAAAACACTTTCAATACCCCAATCAATTTGGACCAACTCAAAAAGTATTACCCTTAAAGAAAATGATAAAAATAAGAGAGGCTCGCTGGGTTAAAAAACTAACAAAATTAAACAATCAAGATAAAAGTAAGAGCAACCCGCAAGGTTAAAAACCCAAAAGGGCGACTTTGGCAAAATAAGGGTATCAAAAGGGAGTGTTAAAATCCAGAGATAAACCAGACCAAAACTATATTGTGGCCTGATTCCTTTTCTTTGGGATATGTAGGCAACTTCAATCTGAAATTTAGCTCAAACCGGTACATAAATAAACCCCTCTTCCAAAAAACAAAACAAAAAAAAAAGAAGAGAAAAAGAAAAAGGGGAAACACTTACCCGAGCTTCATCTTTCAAAACCCTCCATCTGATTATGATTTCAATGTGAAGATCCTTTAAATTCTTTGATTAATTTTCCTTATATAGCAAAAACGAACATCAAGCCAATAAAGTGAGAAGATCAAAGATCAGAAAAGGGAGAAACTTTCATTACCTAGCTTTAATGAACAAAGTTTATACATAAAAAGGGAAAAGTGTAAATCCTAAGTCTTTTTCTAAAAACAAAAAAAAAAAAAGAAAGAAGAAAACATAATAATGGAAGTGTAGCAGGAACAACTAGATCAAGTCCTCTCTTCTTCATATCGTTTTCTTCTTCCTATCCTTATCCCCTCCCAGCTGTGTGAAAGATTACATTAGAAAGGCATCACTCAGGGATCTTCCGAGATGACCAGAACTGTCAATAACGCTCCAGAAATGGAGCATGATGAAAGGAAATGGACATATGAGTCACTGCCGAAGGACTCGACTGAGCACGACCAAGCTGACACAGAATGCGAGAGGGAAAAATAGGAAGTGGTCGCGCTCAAGCCTACAAGAAAGATACCAGAATGCTCCATAGTCGAAGCCGTCGCCACAAGAATAGTCCACCAGGGACAACGTCAGCAAATGTTCTCACCCGTCTGAGCCTCAAAGAAATCATGTCACTCAGTTAGGATAATACAAGGGCAGCAAACCCCTCTTTGAAGAAAGACTCTCGGGGTATAGACTCCCGCCAGCGAATACTCCAAAATATTCACCTTCTCCATCAACAAAATCTGAGGGAAAAATACAAAAAAAATAAGAGTTGAGCGAAAAAATCCAGAAACATAAGAAAAAGGAGAGCCTGAGCAAAAATATTGAGAGAAATGTGTAAAAAGGAGAGCTTTGAGAGATACCTGAAGAAGTAGGGGACTGCCCGCGAAAGAAAAAGAGGCACCAGATTGCACAATGTCCAAACCGATCAGTGTCTCTTCCAGGACCAGTGGTACAAAATTCTTCCCCTCTTTTATCTAGGAGGCTACCTGTACTAAGGTAGTGCTGACGTCATCATCTCCCAATGAGAGAAGGAATCGGGCCAGAAAGCAGATGCACAGGGCATATCGATGGCAAGACTATAGAGTGAAATAAAAAAGAGTGCCGGTATGACGAAAATGGCTCACCAGGTGGGATGTGTTAGGAACCCCACCATACAGAATGAGAGAAGCCTCACTACCGCTCAAACCGCATAAATCCAGCAGGAGTTTTTTTTGACTCACCGATGATGAAGGAATCAAAACCCTCGTTCGGGGGAAAAGATGCAGAATAGCTTCAAACTCTTCAATGGTCGGGCATAACTCCTCGTCTCCAAGCCTGAAAGTATGAGCCACCGGATCCCACAGTTGAGTGGATGCCTTCAAAAAGTTCCAATCCATCTCCACTGACCTCAGATGGAAAAGAGCGTTCAAGCCAAAATTTACGAAGTTGGTTTGCTCGATCTGAGTAAATTTATCGATCCAACAAGACGGAGAATTTCGGGTGGAAGAGGCCATACTGCAGAATCAAGAATGATTATTTGAAAGAAGGCTGGACCTCCTTTTATAGAAGATATGAGGAGATCAGAATTTTGAATTCAGTTTCCACATGGCGCGCGCGCCACCTATACCTAGCGCCTGCCACCTCAGCATAGCGCGCGCCACATCACATGGCGTGCACCATATAATCTCCACCTGGCGTTGCACCGTGTCTGTGTAAAGAAAACAATTTTGTTCTCTCCTGCTTTATATATCTATGCCTATCACTTCTGGCACTTAATATCTATGGGTGTTAGAGTGACCACTTAGGTCTATACCCTGCTATCTCCTAACATTCATAAATAAGAATTAATACATAAGAAAATGTACAACGAAACCCCGAAAAAGAGCAAGCACAGAAAAAAAGAAGAAAAGAAAAGAAACAAAATTTTATACCCCTATACATATGTAATCCTTGTATATAACCCTCTGTAAATAATTTCTTTGTAATTATTTTCCTTTTTAAGTTATACATCCCCTGTAAATAAATAATATTGTATATACATAAAAAAAAAAGAAGAAGAGGAAAGCAGGTAGACCATGTACATAGAATCCCACATATAATCCCTGTACATATTCTCCTGTACATAGCATCCCATGTAAATAAATCATTGTACATAGCATCCCTGTACATAACATCCCCTGTAAATAGATCCATGTACATAATCTCCTGTACATAGCATCCCCTGTAAATAGCTTCACCCTGTAAATAGAACCCTGTACATAACTCCCTGTAAATAGAAACCCTATACATACATAGCCCATGTATAGAACCATCCATGTAAATAAAGCACAATCCATCCATAAATAAATAAAGTACCCATACAAAAAAAAAAAACTAAAAAATAGTGCTAAATAAATAATCCAACTAGGCACGAAGGCCTATCCCAAATAAATAATAATAATGTATATGCGGAAAAAGAAAAGTGTATCTCAGGCATACATCAAATAAGATCAAAGAGATAGGGGCAGCCTAGTCTCGTCGGCTCCGGGATGGAGGATGCAAAAATGGTGACATTCCTCGAATCGAAATCCTCATCACTATCAGTCTGGCGCTCCCGATGAACTCCAGTCCATAGGGCAGACCCCTGGGAATCTCCAGATGGACCGACAGCAGCTGGAGGAGCGGCATGAGAGGACGAGGATGTCCCATGCACTGAGGTATGGCTGACAGAAAGAGGCTGAAAAAGGGAGAAAAAGAATAAGTATAAAAAATATATAAAATACAAAATGTGTATATACATGTGCATAAAAAAGAGAAAAGAAGGGGGCCTACGAACTAATAAATAAAAACAAGAGCACTCACCGGACGAGGGGGAAGCTGACTGCATCGGGGGATAGGATGCACGTGCGCGTCCACCAGCATCTGGGTTTGCTGCCTCACAAGGATTATCAGGCCCGAGTAGGTGTTGAGGAGGCTCTCCATGTAAGCTCGAGAGACTTGGAAGACCTAAAATAGAAACAAAGAGCCAAGAAGAGAACATGTTAGACGGATTGACATATCAGGTTAAAAGAAAAGAGAGACACCAACTAAAAGAAAGGAAGTACATGCTCATTCCCGCCCAAACGTAGCTCTGGCTCTGGTACCTCAGGAGTGGGAATAGGAATAATACATGGAATTCTGTGAGGATGGGCCTGCACCTCCCGAGGTAATGAAGGCAAAGAGGCCCCACTAGCTGCAGGAGCAGCTCGAGAGGTCGAGGCACCACTGGTAGCACCCCGGGTAACTCAAGTAGTCGCACCACCCCCAAAAGTAGTAGGAGGAGGACGATCACCTACCACCGAAGGAACCTGAGATGTCAAGGGATGTCCGGCATGCGTCCCCACAAGCTGGATGCCCATCAGACGCATCAGATGGTCACGTGCAAAGACAACGTACTCCCCCTTGGCTAATAAATCCTGAGCTGGAAAGCCGTACACTGCCTCGTCAACTTCCTCGAGTGACAAGGTATGCGTCAACCTCATGCTAGGTGGAGGCGGCTGGGGGACACGAAAGTGGTCCAGCCCCAGCGTCTGGCGGGCTACTCGCTCGCTCAAGAACCACTCCTGGCGGACTGGCCCCTTCAGCAAGATCCTCCTCTGATGAGCCTATCGAGTCTTCATCAGATGCTCGCCCGTCTTTGCCTCAATACCCTTCCATACCCGCCAATTCACCTTCAAAATAAACTCCGCACAAGTTACATACAAACAAGAATCATATAAATAAAATCAAACATATGTAAAACTGAGATAGAACATACCTGTGCAGGGGACAGGTGATCCAGGGTAAGACGGTAGGTATTCAGATCCTTCACGTCCTCTTTCCTCCCCCATGTGCTCCGGTCCCACCGAGTTGTTCTTGGGATGACCTGGGGATCTGAGTGGGTGTTCTCTGGGTGTGCTAAACCCAAAAACTCGTAGGCCCACAACTGTAAATCAAAAAGAAAAAAGAAAATAACAACACAGAAAATATAACAAAAAAATGAATAGAATAAGTTAGGCTAAGTTAAATAAGTGATAAAGGTATGGACAAACTGAAAAGGCAAAGAGTGTAATGAGAATTATACCTCAAAGATCTGCCAGTACCCGATCAGAGAGCTCTCCTTGGTCTGACAGGTGGACCGCAGACCAGTGTACAACGTCGCCAGCGCTGCTCCTCCCCAGTTAAATGACGCTATCCGGTCAAAATCGTGTAAGGCTCCCAGGAAGTACAAGGGAACAGTGTTGTTCCTGTTCAAAAATAGGGATGCACCAATCAAATAGAGTAAGAATGCACGAGCAACACACTCGAAGTGGCTGGGCTTAGTGCACTCAAACCCCATGTATCTCCCTACGAGCTAGGCATACCGGATACGCCCTGAATCGGCTATGCGTGGGACCTCGCCCAGCCAGTAGGTAAGTGCCGCAGGACACAAACCGATATTGGGGTCGAGGGGAAGTGGATCACCCCTACCCTGATCCCCGTGATCATAGAAAAATCTAACGGGGTTAAGGTGGCCTCAAAGGATGGGACGTGGAAGGCGTTGGTGGTATCCCACCACCTTTCCACTAATGCCGTCAAGAGTACTCTATCATTATGAGTACTTGTGAGGAGGGGGATGAACCGACTAAACATGAATCTGCCAACGAGCACCCGACTCTCCAGGGGGAGAACCTGGTACCACTCAAGGATCCGAGTAAAGCCCCCGAACCCACGTAGATAATCTCCAGTGTGCAAAAAAAGAAAAAAAATACAAAAAAATATAAAAAAATTGTCAGATAATGTAAATTAAAGTAAGAAAAGTCAAGGAAAAAGAGAGTGCATAATCTGGCTAAGAAAATAAAAAAAGCCATCATGTTAAGTAGTAGGAAGCGCAACTTAATTTGAGAACCAAAAAGCTAAAGTTCAATAAACTTAGAAAAGCGTGTAAACACTATTTCTAGTGCCTAAAATGAAAAATTATGTCTTAAGAAGCACGAAAATACAACCTAAGTGAGACAAAAAAAGTAAAAGTTCAATAAACTTAGAAAAGCGTGTAAACGCTATTTCTAGTGCTTAAAATGAAAAATTCTGTCTTAGGAAGTCTTAAAATGCAACCAAAGTCAGACAAAAAAGAAACTCTAATAATCCTAGAAAAGCGTGTAAATGCTATTTTTAGTGCCTAAAATAAAAAACTATGTCTTAGGAAGTCTTAAAATGCAATCTAAGTCAGACGAAAAAGAAACTCCAATAAACTAGAAAAGCATGTAAACGCTATTTCTAGTGCCTAAAATGAAAAATTATGTCTTAGGAAGCATGAAAATGCAACTTAAGTCAGACCAAAAAGAAAACTCCAATAAACCTAGAACAACATGTAAATGCTATTTCTAGTGCCTAAAATAAAAAAATTATATCTCGGAAAGCATGAAAGTGCAGCCTAAGTTAGTCAAAAATAAAAAATTCAATAAGTCTAGGAAAGTGTGCAAACACTATCCCAAACAAGCCAAAATGAAAATTTTTCCTAAGAAGATGTGCAAACATTTGTCTAGGGACAAAAAAAAGTCAGTTAATTCCTTCATAAATACGTACGACTCAACCTAAAGTTGGTCGGGACCAGCTATTCCAGCCAAATTGGGGCACATTCGGATCGTCATGTAAGTTAACGAGCGCAGGGCCCAATGTGTAACCTAATTCGGGCAGACCGAAGAGAAGCCCTGCCCTTCTCGGGAAATGTCAATACGTAACACAGGATGGAGTTAATTAAAAATACCCAAAAACCCTAGAGAGATGTGCAAATATTTATCTAGGGATAAAAATAAGTCAGTTAATTTCCTCGGTAATACGTACGATTCAACCTAAAGTTAGTCATGACCAGCTATTCCAGCCAGATTGGGGCACATTCGGATATGTCATATAAGTCGTTGAGCGTAGGGCCCAATGTGTAACCTAATTCGGGCAGACCAAAGGGAAGCCCCACCCTTCTTGGGAAACGTCAATACATAATCTAGGATGGAGTTAATTAAAAACACCTCAAACCCCCTAGAAAGATGTGCAAACATTTGTCTAGGGATAACAAAAAGAAGTCAGTTAATTTCCTCGGGAATATGTATGACTCAACCTAAAGTTAGTCGGGACCAGCTATTCTATCCAAATTGGGGCACATTCGAATAAGTCATGTAAGTCGTAAAGCACAGGGCCCAATGTGTAACCTAATTCAGGCAGACTAAAGAACAGCCCCGCCCTTCTCGGGAAACGTCAATACGTAATCTAAGTGGGAGTTAATTAAAATACTCCAAAATACCAAAAAAATAAAATCCTCCTAGAAAAATGTAAAATATTAATCTAGAGACAAATAATAATGACCCCCCTCGGGAAGCGTTGAAATGTAACCTAAGTTGGTCGGGACGAAGGAAAGCCTACCCAACACGGAAAGTGTTGATATGCAACCCAGGTTTGAGTTAATCAAAATAAAAAAGGTTCCCCTCTAAAAATGTGAAAAACATTAATCTAGGAACAAAAATGAAATTTCCCACCACGGGATGCGTTAACACGCGACCCAAGGGCGAAAAACTAAAAACATACACATATACAAAAAAAATAGAATGAAAGAAATACGGGGTTCATCCTAGGCATACAATATTTTTAAGTTTAAATATTTCTTAATTTTAAGGGTTAAAGTTGCTTATTCTGATAAACCATCCATCCAAATGCTTCGGACTTACCCTGTGCATATTTCTAAGTCCAAGATCTTTTTTAAAGTTTTTTGGATTTCCTTTTTCGATTGATTAAGTAGGTTTAAAATAAGAAAATAAATGAGGCATAAATGGCGGTTCGACACCGAGAGATGGAAGCTCGGAGATCAAAGAAGAAGGTCCAGCTCCATACTGGGGTCGGCATAGTAGAAGCGGGTGGGAGGCAAGAAGTCCCACGAATGAGTCGGAGGGTCGTACCTCGCCGGGTCAAACCCCCCGGCATCTCCCCGACTAGAACCCCGTGGAAGGGATTTGGAACCTGGGGGCTGTCCACCGCTGGCCCCTTAGTGTGGCGCTTTGAAGGCCCGCCCTCCTCTGTAGCCCGAACAGTGTCGGCAGCATCGAGCATACCATCCATAGCAGTAGATCGCTCTGAGGGATGCTGAGAGAAGCTGGAGAGGGAACCGCTGATATGAGCTTAAATGAACACATTTAAGCCCTTTAATTTATATTTTATGTCCTCAATTTATTTATTTAATAAATATTTTAGTATTATTTGTGTGCAGCAGCAGATAATCGGACATATTGGAAGAATGACTTAAAAAGCAGAAAATATTACAAAAAGAGGTCGAAGGTGTAAACTGGACAAAAAACATCCGGACGTGGATTCCCAACGTCCGGACGCTCAAACAACGGATGAAGCCTTCTGGACGAGAATGTCTGGACGCTCATCACTTACGTCCAGACGTTATGCGATAAATGAGATTTCAAATTAGGGTTTCGCGTGATTTTTAGAAAGAATTATAAAAAGAAAAGATAGACAGAAGAAAGGGGTTCTGAAATTGGGGGGAAAAGGAGGAGCAAACAAGGGACGACGGCTAGGGTTCAAGAAAGAGAAGGAAGGAGAAGACTTCAATATTCTTCTTCTTTCCTTCTTTCATTTCTTTTAGTTTTTTTATTTATTTATTTATTTTCATAAGTATTTAGTATCCTATTGTGTTTTTGTAGTCGTTGGTTTGGTTTGTCTACTCTTCAATATTCTACAGGTTTCAAGGCATAACAGTTGGGAGGTATTTTCCAACTCATGGCTCACACCATTAATTTACACCGAGGTGCTCTCTTCCTAATTTTTTTTTTAATTTTTTTTATGCCATTGGGACACTGGCTTTCTAAGTTGGGAGTAAGATAAGCTTCATCACATGTGTAATAAATTTTAAAAATAAAATAAAAATAGCAAAAATAATTTTAAATCCTTATTAAATCATTGAGCTTAAATAGTAGATGTTAACACTGTAACGTATTGCTGATAACATTATTCTTCACACTTACTATTTGTTACTTAATTTTTATGTGATATTTACTCGAACCTTCCTACACTACACACTTGGCTGCATGATTATATTCTTGATTGAAAAGTAAGGATAATTTAAAATTCTTGATGAACACTTGTGGAGACTGTAACCTTTGCGAAGTTTGAGCCTTTCTTTCTTAAAGAGTTTCAGTCTATATACTCTCTCTATTCTTTGAAAGCGTACCTAATTTGTTGAATAATCTCATTAGTTCTTCATTTTGATTGAATATCATAAATACATCATTTGTGCTATATTACTACCATCTTGAGTTTATGAACATTTGGAAAACTACGTTATTTTTTAGGAAATGATCTTAGGCCACCTTTGTTTTTTTGAATTGTTCGTCTCACTTCATAGATATACATTATTCTTAATTCACCATTTTGAGCCTTTACATGCTAAACTTTTCTTCTTTAAACTTCAGATTCAAAAATAACTTACGTTGCAAGTTACGGGAGAAAGTAAAAATGAGCAAAAAATAGTGGTTGAAAAGAAAAAATATATATACTAGTGAAAAATGTGAAAATATAATTGATTGATCATCGTTGTTGAGAAAAAAAATGCTCATTTGATCAAAGAGAAGGCTAAAATAGCGCGGAAGAAGAAAATAGTGGTTGAAAGAAAAAAATAATAATATGAAATGAAAAATGATGATCGATGTCTCCTTAAAAATAAAACTCTCATTTCAAAATGTGTATAAGACATGTTTCTACCCTATACCCTATACCTCTTCTCTACCTCAAGTTACAATCAAAACATAAAGTCCTATTTGATTCTAAATAATGACATAGTTAATCGTGAACATAATGGATGGATGGTATTGTATAGCAGTTATTTAAGTTTTAGACATTTAACATTCCTTTCATGAGACTATGGGTATTCATTGATTATAGCGTTCTTGGAGTCATAACTATGAATAATATCTTCATTTATTTTTATTATCTCTACTGCATACATATATTGAGAGTTTTAAAATGCACATGTTTCTGAGTAATTATTTATTGAGTGCATATCCAGTGAGTATTGAGTCAAAGTAAAGTTCTAATAGATATTTGTAATTGTCTTACACTTTGAGATTGAGTTGTAGTTCATGTTAGCCAGTTTAAAGCACATACTCCGAGTATTAATCAAAATAATTTTTTTTGTACAAATTGACAGTGTCTTGAAATATGTACGTCCTGTATGTAAATATTCAACTTTATTATTTATGCTCAATGATTGATCACGGTGAATAAAAATATTAGAAAAAAATTTTCTTTCTCTTCTTTTGTTTTGTTTTGCTTGAGCACTAGCAAAATGTAAGTTGGGGGTGTGATCTGAGCTTAAATTGACACATTTAAGCCCTTTAATTTATATTTTATGTCCTCAAATTATTTATTTAATAAATA
>JAUTBS010106598.1:0-12778 GCA_032361285.1 Aequorea victoria | reverse complement strand
AATACATGTTTTAAAAGCTCCCCCTAAAATAATGCTTTCTTTTGAAACAAAATTTTCAAATACTCAAATGAGCTTTTAACCTTTTTATTTAAAGAATTTATTCAATCTTTCAACCATATTCATCCATTCAAACACAAGCTTTAATGAAACTTGATCATAACAAAAAGTTCAATCAATCATTTATTCAATCAATCATAATCAAATGAACCAATCATACATTCATAATGTGATTTCTTTTCCAAAAATCTCTAATTTTCTCAAAATTTCTATTTTTCTCTCCCTTTGTCATCTCAAAAATTGAGTGCATGCATACATCACAGAGAAGATAAAATCTCAACCAATTGCCATACAACATAAGGAGTTTAGAAAATATATATGAAGTATTATAAGAAGAAATGAATTAAGATTACAATCATCAAAAGATAAATGTTTGTTTAGATGGCAACCCAAATTAGCAGGATAGGATAAGAAGATAGAAAAGGCAGAGAGGAGGAAAACAAGGATCAAAAGAACTCGTCGTCCATTTGCTTCTTCCATTTTGTTTTCTTTTCATCAGCGGTTTCGCCGTCCTCCTTTGTCTTCCGCTGGTTGACTTTTTTGTTCCTTCTTCTTTAGCTCTTCCAAAAGGTCTATTTTGGATTTTTTTGTCTTTTCCTTTGGACATCTTCTCTTTACCTTTATCTGTCCCATTGTCCTTCCCTTTACATGTGGCATCCTGAATTGTTGCGCTTAGATTTCTTCAATATGAATACCCGTAGCTAGAGCAACTTCCATGTTGGTGTTTTTCCTTTGCTCCCTTTCTGCTCTCTCAGCAGGGATTTCTAAGTGGTCTTCCACCCAAGCCATAAACTCCTGAATCTTGGGAAGAATTTCATTGATCTTTCCAGTAGTACCTCAGTCATATTCATATCGTACACTATTAATCAAGAGGTTACTGATCATAAGGAAGTCTTTCATACTCTTCTTCATATATTGACCAATGGTATTTCCTGTCGTGCAAGCTCTATAATTTTCTCATTCAGTTCAAAGAGGATTTTGTTCAACCAAAGTTGTTCACTCATCATGTATTTCTGTTGTTCCTAAAATCTTTCGATCTGAAATTCATAGAGACTCATTCTTTCATTGAGTTTCTTTATTTCTTGATGAGAGACAGTATTTATCTCTACGAGATATTTAATTTGAGCATTTATCTCTTCAAAATTTGAGTTGGATATGCCTGAAGGTGAGGGACTTGAACTTGAGGGAGTTGGTCGAGTTAGAGTGAGGTTTGGCCCTTGGGTGGAGGTTTGGGCTTGAGGTGGATCAGTGGGGTCAGGATTTGGTAGAAGGACAGGTTGATCCAAATTTGGAGCATGGGGTGAATCTGGATATGCGGCTGTATCTCCTTATTTCACTCATTTGCCACCAACTTCTATCAATCTCATTCTTTTGAAGGTTGATTTATTGTATATGTGAGTGGGATGAAAATGAATGGATAGTGCATTCTTTAGGTTTATTTTGAAATACTTAAGAATTTTGGTCAGAAGTATGCCGTGGGGTAGAATATTTTTTTTTGGTTTGGGGAGCCTTCCACATGTTTGAAATAATTAGATGGCCCAAGTCGATGGATTCTTTATGGACAATGCACCACATCACCATTAACTAAATAAGTATTACATCTTCAAATTTTCCACCTTGGGGTAATATCATATGGTTGACCATATGGTAGAGCAGTCTATATTTTGACAGCAACAGATTGACATAATTTTTTTGTGAGGATATCAGTCGACAGTAAAAAGTATCGAGGTATGATTGGTAACCTTCTATACTTAACTGCTTATCGTCCTGATATCATGTTTAGTGTGTGCTTATGTGCTAGATATCAATCTAATCCAAAAGAATCACACCTAATTGCTGTAAAAAAAATCCTTAGATATCTTATAGGAACAATTAACTTAGGATTATGGTATCCCAATGACACATCCCTAAAAATACTAAGTTATTCAGATGCCGACTTTGCCGGTTGTAAGTTAGACCGCAAAAGCACTGGAGGATCATGCCACTTCCTAGGAAATTCATTAGTTTCGTGGTTTTGTAAGAAACAAGATTCAGTAGCTACCTCAACTACCGAAGCCGAATATATAGCCATAGGAAGTTGTTGCGCTCAAGTGCTTTACTTGAAACAACAATTGAAAGATTTTAATTTGAAATATCATAAAATCTCAATAAAATGTAACAATACGAGTGCTATTAGCCTATCTAAGAATCCCATTCAACATTTTAGGACCAAGCACATATAAATTAGACATCATGTTCTAAGAGACCATGTGCAAAAAGAAGATGTTTTGTTAAAATTTCTAAGTACGGAACACCAACTAATAGATATATTTACCAAACCTTTGAATGAAGAAAGATTTAATTACATAAAAAGTGAATTAGGAATGTTAAATATATGAAAAATACAAAAAGTTTTCAAAAATTTCGTTTATGCTATTCATGGGTCGACTCACAATTGTTATGAGTCGACTCAGAGTACTGGGTATTCCTTGAAATCAACAGTTGGGTCGACTCACACTGGAGTATGAGTCGACTCACATAGTCGTTATGCTTTCGTAATGAAACGACAATGGGTCGACTCACAGAAGATTATGAGTCGACTCACAGACTGAGCTTTTTAACGATAATGAGTCGACTCACAGACTGAGCTTTTTAACGATAATGACTCGACTCACAGAAGATCATGAGTTGACTCAACCATGATTTTTTCTTCGAATCCCTTAAATCTTATTTGGGTCAACTCACAACATCCATGAGTCGACTCACAAGCTCGGGTATATAAATATGTTCTGAGGGAGCCAAATCATTTTAAAATTAAGAATCCTTCCTTGTCTCGCATGAGTCGATGCCTTCATATCACCCTCCCTCTCCTCTCTCGACTGAGCCCTCTAACATCGATCATAACACCCCATCTTCTCCTCGCAACCAACGTCGTCATCAACCTAAAACATCACGTCTGTAGAAGCTCTGTTCCTAGGCAAAACAAAGAACCCTAGGTTCGCTATTCTAGTTTTTTCTAACTCTCATTCTCGTCAACTCAGTCCCTGATTCATTGATGGATCCTTTCGATCCATCTAAGAAATCAAAGAAATGACCAATCGATCAAGGAAAAAGCACGTCCAAGAGGAAGAAGACCAAAAAAGGAAAATCCCCTTCTGCGGCAAAGCAACTGGTCTGTATAGACCATGTAATCCAAGCTAAGTATGAAAAGTACTTATTCTCTAGACAAGTTCCTGACGAAAGATGCATAGACTTCCAATTCTTTGATGAAATTAGAATGCACTTCGAGGCCTAGTTCACTGAAATGGGTTGGTTCTCCTTTGCCACCATTAAGGAACCAGTCTACCTAGACCTCTGCCGAATTACATACGCCCATATGCATCCAACAGAAGGCAATGATAGCCTATTTTTAAGTAGATGGGTTAGGGGTAAAGAAATTGTGCTTGGAGACAATATTATAAACAAGATAATTAACGCCCCTAATGGCACTCACCTTCTGGACTGCCACCAAAAGAGGCATAACTATCCAGAAGTTCCTATTGAGGATTTCATTTCTTTAATTACTGGACAAAATGACATCGACCCCGACAAAATTCTTGATGCCAACCTCTTTCTCCCCGAATACAGACTCTTTCATCATATGGTAAACAATATGATTCTGCTCCAAGGTGAAAAATTTAGAGATGTTACCTTCATCCAACTTCTGGTGATGTGGTGCATCATCCAAATGGAACCTATTGATCTTGGCCACCTTATCATTTCTGATATGTGGAAAGTTGCCCTGACTAAAAAGAACATTCTCCCTCACGGCATGCTTCTGACCAAGATTTTAAAATACCTTAAGGTGAATCTTAAAGACACCCTTTACATTTCCTTCCATCACACCCACACTTACAACAAGTCCACCATGAAAATGATGAGACTAGTTGAGATTGATGGCCATTGGGTCAAGTAACCCCAAGATACCAACCCACAAGCCATTGTCCCATCCTCTCCTCCCTCCGACCAACCTACAGCTCCACCATCAACTGAACCATCCAATGATTAACCCTCTACCTCAGCTTCTCCACCCTTTCAGTCCAACATTCCTCGGTCTGATTTTGAGGAGATGAAAAACCAAATAAAACTTCTTGTTGATATAAACCTCTCATCTGACTAAGAAATAAAGAAACTTCATGACAGATTGAATATCTATAAAGCTCAAAATTAAGAGATCAAAGAGCAACAAACTCAAATGGTGAGTGAATAGTTCTGCCTAAACCAAATTTTGAAAGACCTAAACCAAAGAATGGACGGTACTTGCAAAGCAGGCAACGACATAGGTTAGTCCATGCAGCAGAGCATAAATGAATTCTTGATTTCCAATAACCTTTTGATCAAAAATGTACATTCTGAGTACAATCAAGGCACTTGGGGTAAAATCAATGCAGTTCTGCACAAAATTCACGAGTTCATGGCTTGGGTAGTGATTCGCCTCAAAACTCCCTCTGAAAAGGTTGAGGATGAGCATAGAGAGAACCTTCAAAGAGAAGTTGCTCCTGCCAAGGGAATTCACATAGAGGAGATATCTGCTCAATAGCTCAAGGCGGCCATCACCACCTAAAACGAGCCTGTCTCAAGGAAAGCTAAGAAGAAAATGACTGGGAAAGAAAAGAAGAAACACAAACAATCCATCTTTGACGCACTGCAAGAAGAAGAGCAAAAGGACAGCGCAGTCTACCAAAGGAAGACGGAAGAGAAGAAAGAAGCTCCCTGGACGAAGAAATTAGACGACGAATTCTTTTAATCTTTTCTCTCTACTTTCCTGTCTTTTTTTTTTTCTCTATTGGGCTGTATTCCTCACGAACAAACATTTGTGTAAAATCTAAACACTTTTGGTATATAGATCTCGATGTTTTTTTATTATCTCTTTACACTTTATGGCTATTTTCATTTTTTTCTTTGACAAAGGGGGGAAAAATAAGAAACATAATCAGTTTGACCTTTTTGAGATGACAAAGGGGAAAAGAAAAGAAAAACTAGATTTAGTCTTGCAGATTTAGATAAAAAAAAGTAAATCAAATGTTTATATAATCATATTCAATTGTGCTTATTGTTGATTATGATTATTGAGATGATAACTTATCATTTGATTGAATGAATGAATGTATGTTTGAAATTTTGTTTTGAAATTCATTTAGAACAGGATGCACCTCTTTAGGGGGAGCTTTTTTAAACTGATATCACAAAGTTTTTCTTAACATTATTTGTCATCATCAAAAAGGGGGAGATTGTTAGCCCCAAGGTTTAACGAATGAATTTATTGATTTTAATGATAACAAACAAAACTTTTGAAAAGTTAAAAAGAAGTATTTTATAAGCCCCAAGTTTTAAGAAAATCATGTGAATTATTTAAATGATTTCAAACACAATATTGACAAGTTAAAATGATTTATCCTTTAAATAAACTTTTTAATTATACATTGTCATATATTCTTCAACAAATCGTCAAATTATTTTAAAAGATTATTTAATATGTTAACACCCATCATTGGGGTTGACTTTGTATTTAACATTATTTGAAGTGATTTCAGGTGTTGAAATAATTATAAAATTATTAAAAATCTTCCCAAACAGAGTCTTATCATAGAAAACAAAACATGGGCTTTTCAAGCCTGTGAGTCGACTCACATCACTCAATGAGTCGACCCAAACAAGAAAGCTCTATGTATCTTATATCAGGCAATACCATGAGTCGACCCAACTCCACCCATGAGTTGACCCAAACACAACACCTCTCTGAATCTTTAACAGGCGCAAGCATGAGTCGACCCAATCTGCCCATGAGTCGACCCAAACACAACACCTCTCTGAATCTTTAACAGTCTCTCCATGAGTCAACCCATTCACTGCAGTTCTCTAGATCTCTTTCAGGCGTAGCCATGAGTCGACCCAAATTCAGTATAAGTCGACCCAAGTCCAAAACTAAGCGCATGAGCCGATATATTTCAGCCCACGCCTCGACTCAACGCTCAATATGACATCATGAGTCGACCCAATGCCAACATCCATCATAGAGACCAACTGTGAGTCGACCCAAGAAGCTTATGAGTTGACCTAAGAGCACATGAGCTGACAAAGAAACAATCGAAGTCGATCCAAAGCAACAAGTCAACACAAAGACTTTCATTAGTCGACCTAGATACTTCATGAGTCGACTCACTGGAAAATTTTGTCAAATAACAGAGATGATCACACTTTGAGTCGACCTAGATATTTGTTGAGTCGACCCACTGGTGTAGTAATATTTCCTAAGGTATTTGAGTCGACCCAAGCTCACCTTGAGTCGACCCAAAATTGCGCAGATAACTTTTTTCAGCATGAACCACAGAAAAATACGACGGTATCTCAGAGTATTAAATGTCAAGATCTGATCTTCAACGACTATATTTAGGCATGAATTTATATGGGGATTCATTTTCAAATCAATCCCAATAAGATATGGCAAAATGTTGAAAAAGAGAATCAAAGATTGCATCAATTAATTACAGGATATCACTACAGGAGATACAAATCTGATATATAGCGTCTTTATTCAAGTTTGAATTTGAAATTAGAATTGATTATTGAATCAGTCCAAAAGAAGATAGTGCCAGAAGTGGATTGCAAATCACGAGAATCACTCCTCAGTATCAAGATCATTAATTATAAGATTTATCTCAAGATATACTTGAAGCTAATATCTATATAAAGATATGATTTCTCAGAGAAGAAGATAGACCCAAGAACACTAGACCAGATCAGATTATCAAAGCTATCAATCACTCTTTCCAAGAGAGAAATCAGAAAAAGAAAAGAGAGAAAATCTTATATCACTCATTCAAGATTAGAAATAGATTCTTTCATCTAATATTCAGAAAATCCCTAGTAACTACTATTTATCATCTTGCTCCTAGGTTTTCTTCAGAGTGCTATAGTGCAAAAATTAACTCTTCACACAGAGTATTTTTTTATTGTTTGTAAAACAAACAACCTTCCAACTCATTGTAAAAGTAAGAGTGAGACACCCTGTACTATTCTTTGTGTGTGGGTTTGCACACAAAAAGAAAGATAACAAGTGTTAGAAGCCTGAAGGCTTTGGAACGCAACTTAGAGAGTCTTTGAAAAAGGCTTGGAACATTAGATCACAAGCGGTAGAAGCCTGGAGGCTTTGGAATGCAACTTGGTGAGTCTTCTGTAAGAAGTTGAAGCAAAAATCATAAGTGCTAGAAGCTTGATAGCTTTGGAACGTAGCTTAATAATAGCTTATAAAAGATTTGAAGTATACTCGTAAGTGCTCTCAGATAATAGAAAATCTCAAGGAAAGCTTGAGGAGTGAACATAGGCTAGAATAGCCGAACCATTATAAAAATGATGGTGTTATCTCTCTCTCTCTATCTCTGTATTGCCATTATATTTATTTGTGATTATATATATATATATTGCTTACATTGTTTAAATAGTTTTTTAAATAAAAAGCATTTTTAAACGACCTTATTCACCTCCCTCTAGGGTCATTCTTCGAATAACACATATTACTCTAAGATTGATCTACGGTTAGGCTACCATCAACTACGAGTCCGAGAGGAGGATATACCCAAGTCAGCCTTCCGAACACGATATTGTCACTACAAATTTGTGGTAATGCCGTTCAGACTAACAAACATCCCAGCTGTGTTCATGTGCTTAATGAACAAGATCTTCTCAGCCTACTTGGACTAGTTTATGGTAGTGTTCATTGATGATATCCTGGTATATTCATCATCCAAAGAGGAACATGAACAACACTTAAGGATAGTTCTTCAAGTGCTAAAGGAAAATCAGTTGTACGTTAAGGAAAGTAAATGTGAGTATTGGATAAAGGAAGTAAAATTCCTTGGTTATGTGGTGTCGGAAGAAAGAATCTCTATCAACCCAACAAAGGTGGAAGCAGTGCTGGACTGGAAACAACCTAAGTCAATATTTGAGATTCAGAGAGCTTTTGGTTTGGTAGGATACTATAGGAGGTTCATTCAGGACTTCTCAAAATTGGCCAAACCTATGACACGATTGACTCAGAAGGGGGTAAGATATCACTGGGATAAAGTATGCGAAGAATAAGTGCTCAAATACTTATCATTCTAGAATGGGAGTGGGCTACGCTGGGTACTGTGATGCGTATAAGGAAGGATTGGGGTGTATTTTGATGCAAAATGGGAAGGTCGTGGCACATGGATCTCGACAACTCAAACAACAAAAAAAAATTTACCCCACTCACGATTTAGAGTTGGCAACCATAGTATTTGCATTGAAGTTGTGATGATATTACCTGTACGGGGAACAGTTCGCGTTATTCTCTGACCATAAGAGCCCCAAATACCTGTTCATCTAGAAGAAATTGAATACGATGCAAAGAAGATGGATGAAATTCTTAGAAGACTATCGCTTTAAATTAACATACCATTAAGGCAATACGAATATTATAGCAGACGCTCTAAGCAGAAATAACCACATCCTTATGGCTTGTTTGGCAATAAATAGGTGGAAGATGTTGGAAACAACTGGGAGTTTAACATTGGCCTCAATAAAGAAAACAATGAAGTCCGTCTGAGTACGATAGCAATAACACCTGCCATACTCATAAAGATCATGAAGCCGCAAGAAATAGACCAAGAGACAACCTTTCTGAAATCCTGAATACCAATGAACGGTGCCTCTACTGACTAGGCTATAAATACTGATGGGAGTTTAAGGTTTATGGGCAGGATATTCGTGCCTAAGGTTGAAGGTCTATGAGAAGAGGTGCTCAAATAATTCCATAGGTCCATCTTCGTGGTGCATCCAGGAGGTAATAAGATGTACCAAGATCTTAAATGTCAATATTGGTGGAATGAAATGAAGAGCGATGTGGCTGAGTTTGTGGCTAGTTGTCTGACCTACCAACAAGTTAAGGCCAAACATCAATAATCTAGAGGGAGACTATAACCATTACCAATACCCGAGTGAAAATGAGAGTATATCACAATAGATTTTGTTACTGGACTACCTAGATCACCCCGACGTCACGATGCTATTTGGGTGATAGTGCACCGACTAATAAAGATCACACACTTTTTGCCGGTAGGGGTCACAAATACCCTGGAGTCACTGAGCCAACTCTACATCTGAGAAATAGTTCAGTTACATGGGACTCCTGCATCAATTGTTTTAGACCATGATTCGCGCATCACTTTAAATTTTTGGGGAAGCTTACAAAAGGCCTTGGGAACGGACCTATGTTTTAGTACCGCCTTTCATCCTCCAATCAACGGGCAGTCAGAACGAGCAATTCAAACCCTAAAAGACATATTATGAGCGTGCGCGATGGATTTAAAAGGGATTTGGGAGAAACACCTACCACTCGTGTAATTCGGCTACAACAACAGTTTTCAGGCCAATATCGGTATGACCCGTTTTAAAGCCTTGTATAGGAGACCTTGCCGATCACCTCTATGTTGGGCTAAAGTGGGGAAAACCAACCTTTTGGGGCCCAAACTAATATAAGAGACTACAAAAAAAGTAAAACTCATCCGAGAATGTCTTATAACCGCACAAAATCAATAAAAGACTTATGTAGATCGACGAACCAGACCCTTAAAATTTAACATTAGCAAACATGTGTTGTTAAAAGTTTAGCCACGACGGGGATCCATATGCTTTGGGAAGAAAGGGAAGATCGCTCTAAGGTATATTGGACCATTCGAAGTTCTATAGAAAATTAGAAAGGTTGCTTACCAATTGGCTCTACCACCCCATCTCTCAGGAATGCACGATGTCTTCCATATATCCATGTTACGAAAGTACATGGCAGATCCCTCACATGTGCTCAATCGGGAGGAGCTCAGACTTGATGTAGACATTACCTTCGAGAAGCGACCAATCAAAATAATCAACTGCGGATAAAATATCCTGCAAGGAAAGACCATTCCTCTAATATGAGTTATTTGGTATCACCAAGGGGTTGACGAATCAACGTGGGAGAGAGAGGATTCCATGCCAATCACCCTCAACTTCTTGAGAATAGAGGTAACTCTCAAATTTTGGGGATGAAATCTTGATAAGGGGTAGGTTGTGAAGGCTCGAAATCTCACTCTACCGCTGTCGATGCCCGAATGATGAAGGAAACTATCCAAATGGCCACTATGGTAAGTTCCTCGCTTTCCTAGAAACATCTCAACTTATGTTCATTTGATATGTTTTGTCTGTATGATCGGTTTAATATGTTGTTACGGATGACGCAACGACTGCACGCTATTACTGATCGCCACGAGGCTTTGGTTAAGGTGCGTCGATTAATGGCCAAGCGTAGAGCTAACACTTTTACGAAGATCGAGGAGGCCAAGAAGAAGCTATAGGAATCCATGTTCGGCCATGACTAGCTGAGGGTCGATCTTTCCCGGGTGGAGAACGAGCGTAAGAAGTTTGATGGCGCCCTGGTCAAGGCTCAAGTTGAGATCGTGCGGTTGAAGTCTGTTGCAGAGGATGAGAGGCTGGGGAAGGAGGTAGCGGTGGTCGCTCAAAAAGGGGTCGAGGATTAGGCCTGGGAAGTTGGTTGGGATGACGTGAGCTAGGAGTACATCCGACAAGTGAAGGAGCTCCGCGTGTCATTACTGCAGTCCGGTTGGGAGTCGGATCTAAAGGTGGCTGGGGTGCCTGCTGACTCTCTGCTCTTCGGCTAAGCTCCCACTCCTCCAGTTAAGCCTTTGGCCTATGCTCATTCAGACTCGACGACCCTAGCTCCACCTTTTGAGACTTGAATCTTTTTGTTTTTGCTTTTGAACTCCTGGACGAGCATAGTGTTGCCGAGCCTTTTGTGTTACCAAACTTTCTCGAGTAATACAAAGACTTAAAGTTTGTTTTTTATTTCATAATTTCGCAAGTGATGTTCTGCCTTTTCTCGCTGATGTACTTTCTCGGCTCTGATTTTTTTTGCCGAATGATTTGGTATGGCTTCGTCGCCTCCCGTCGAACAATTCCATTCGACATTTGTAGTTTGCCATTGAATAATTCCATTCGGGACTCGTTGTTTTTAACCGAACACTTCCGTTTGGCATTACTTATTTTCCACTGAACACTTTCGTTTGGCATTATTTATTTTCCCCGAACAATTCCATTCGGCATTATTTATTTTCTACCGAACAATTCTGTTTGCATTATTTTATTCTTCACCGAACAATTTTGTTCCTCATTATTTATTTTTCATCAAATAATGTCATTCGACACTTTTGTTTTCCGCCGAGCATATGCCCCCGACTTTAGATAGATCTATAGCTTATTTTGAGAGAAGACTGTGACTTGTGTTTTATTAGTGAGAAAGGTGTATGTTTCTTCTCCCCAACAAAAATGAAATGAAGAAGTCAATTTTATGACAGAGAAACTTTAAGTGAATGGCGTTCAAAGATCGAGGGATTCTCTTTCCTTCCATGTCTTCCAGCCTGTAGGCCCCGTGTCCTGGGATCGAGGTGACTATGAAGGCCCGAAATCTCATAAATCATAATTAATGCATAACCTCATCTTAATTGCACGAAGGACGTTCAAACCCTAAAAAGCATCATTCCCAAACCTTAGAATCGATAGGAGCAAGACTTCTTGAATTAACCTAATGAACTCAAGAATCAAGATGTAAACTTAAGACTTAGAAAATTTAAGAAAGAAATAACTCAAGTTTTAAACTAAGTCTCTTCAATAAATAATAAAATAACTAAGTAAATAATTCAAAAGGTGATTAATAGGCTAAAACTCAAAATAAGAACTTAGGCCCAAAAATACATAAATTAAAGGATTAATTACACTTAGACCCCCTCCATTTAAGCGTAATAACACTTGGACCCTCTCTATTATTTAAAATTATAGTTACACCCCTTACTTTACGATTTTGTATAAATTTAGTCCAATCATGAGTTGACTGTTAGTTGACCGAGCTGCACAGTAACCATTTGTAAGGAGATGCCATATTTACCCCTGAGTTGCTGATGTCATGTCAATTCATTTTGTTCAAATGCCAAAAAGACCCCTCAAGCCTCAGAAGGAAAATTATATAAACTGCATGGAGAAGTCTATTTTTCACAAAGAACAAGTTTGACTGGAGCAGCAAGTCCATTGCTGCACAGGAGTAAGTGTGCTATGCAACAGAAGTCTATTATTTTTAGTCTATTTTTTTCATGTCATGTGCATGGAAAAAGTTCAGTGACAAACCATATGTTTGATAAAATCTCATATTAAAAATGCATACTAAATATTTGTTAAAATGCTCATATAGGTATTACAATGTCAGTGTCTTTGACTTCGACTGGTGCAACCCATAATGGTGCTAGATTTCAAAACAAAATATGCAAATGTGGAAAAAAAGCAACCGTAGCAATATCTGAATCGGAGAAAAATTATGAGAGGCTCTATTTTAAATGTTCTGATAATTGATGCAATTACTTTAGCTGGTGAGTGCATACTAATACAATTCCTACTAATTAGAGGAATGAAAGTGAGGGTAGAATTGAGGGTACTTGGCAGAAGGAAGCTAAGAGCCACAATGATCGAAAAATTACAACTACCCTTACGAAGAGGGTTGAACGCATTGAATCTGAATTAGGGGCTATGAAAATGTTGTTGATTGGAAGCATGATCTTTACTGAATTTCTAATGGTCCTCGTCCTACTTCTTGTAATTGTGAAATGACTTAGTGTTTTCGAAGGTATCTGTAATGGTTTAC
>JAUTBS010106487.1:0-12786 GCA_032361285.1 Aequorea victoria | reverse complement strand
GTGATCCCTTCCTAATCTGATTTGCTTTCCTATTTTGCTCCCTTAATTCTCTTTCATCTCCCAACAATCATCCCTCATTCCCTCATCTCTCTTACGCCAAATTTTTTTCCTCTCTCTCTCAAACTCCTTCTCTACATCTTCTTCTTCTTCAAATCTCAAAAACCAGCTGCCCTTACCACCCACGCACACCATTGCTACACTACCTCACGCCACCGCAAGCCGCCGATCATCACCCCCGCTGGATTCATCATTTTCATTCTGGTTGGTTTCTCTTTCTCTCTCCTCTGTTTTGAATATTGATATAAAAACATGAAAAATATATATATATATATGTATATCTTGGGTTAAATGTAGGAATATCAAGTTTTATACATGAAGAATAGATTAGATGCACATGGATTAATAAATTTCGTATATAAATCATGTAGTAAAAAGGATACACATTCAAAATCATATATATATATACATAACATATGACTGTTATACATAAAAATATATATACATATACACAAAATGTAAAGATCAAATCTTCATGTGATTTTGAAAGCTTGATTAAAAGTATCATGCTAGGCGTAGAAACAAGAATCATGGAGAAAGAAATCGAATCTGACCCAAAAACTCGACCGTCGAAGCTCTGGTTCGTCCCTGAGGTGAAGTTCCGTCCGGACAGAATGCCCCCGACGTTCGGACTGACGAGCCCAGTAGCCTGTTCAACTTCTCTATGGTTTTGCATTCAGACGGGCCACCCCCGACGTCCGGACGAAACCAACCAGAGGCTGGCTTATAGCTATTTTGGCTCCTTTTTAATTTAGGGTCTATTTGTTTATAATCTTAATATTAATCTAAGTTATCATTGATAATGTAAAGCACTGAAATTTTGTTTGAATAAAGTTAAACTATTAAAAATATTGTTGAATGAGAATTTAATTATGAGTTGTAATTAAATAATAATTAAACTAAATAAATCAGAAAAACATTGTAAATTAATTTTTTTAAATGATTTAAAGGTGTCGTTTGGAGACATCAATACAATTAATACATTTGAATTAAATAATAAGTTGGTTAACTCGCAAATGAAGATTTAATCCTAAGTTAACGGGTAAGGGATCGTTTGGATAGTTAGGCCGTTATTTGTTCTGGCAAATTATTTATGGTTTGTACATATTATCATTCAGGTTGACATAGATCATATCTATTGTTAGTTCATTTTATTTTTCAGCGGACATCAAGTGAGTGGTTCATGCTATTATCTTTCAGTAAAATTTTCTCATTCCCTAAAATTATTTTAAAGAGAAAGATTTTTAATCTACTTCAAATGTCTTTAATTAAAAATCATTTTTTTGTAAATGCTTTAAAAGAAATTGTATTTATTTAAATTCTTTTTAATACTTCTTAATGTTATATATGATATACTATCCTACAAATTCATGGCATAAAAGTTTTAAAGTATGAAAAGAAAGAAGATTTGTTCTTTACTTAAATATATGGTGCGATCATGAGATTGGATATTCTTAGAATGTGAAAAAGTCCAAGGAAAAGCCCTATTCGGAGGTGACTTTGGCCAGCTAAAGAAAAACACTGGTTTGATTCCGCGTTGAACTTAGTTCACTCAACGGTTAAGAGACAGCCTAGGTGTATCTGGTGACCTTAACCGGAATCGAGTAGAGAATAATCTCGGGCGCCAACCCGTGGTGGCTCTAATGTCGATATTGGATTCAAGGGTCAAGAGACCCCGAGTAAATGTGACATTGTTACTTTATTGTGCACAGTTCATTTCTGTTGTACCTGATTGATTATTCCCACTCGTGTATGAGCATGTCGCTTTACCATATTATCATGATATTGTTATTATATGATATGAGGACACTTGACGTCCAATTTAGAAAGAAAAACAAATGTGTTTTCAAAGGAAAATGAAAAAGAAAAATATATTTTCAAATGAAAAAAAAATGAAATGAGAAGAGTTGAACTGAAGGGTATTGATTATTCATTTTTTTATGCTATATATACCATACCATGTTATGTTACTGTACACTTTATTTTATCCCTATTTTAGAACTGTATCGTACTATCATGATTCTATTCACTAATTTATACTGATGTTGTATTATAATATTTTCAAGTAGGTTGTGAGTTGAGATCTAATTGATGAACTGTTGTGGGAGATCCAAGCTCTCAACCTCTAGGATATCTCATTATTATATTATCATTTGCTTCCGCATAGTTTACATTATCATATGACATCGTGACATTATGTATTATTGATACTGTTGACATCACTGGTGGATTTTTATTGGGCTGTTGACCCAATTAATAATGAATGAAATTTTAAGTATTTAAATTCATGAAAATTGAATCTTAATTAAGCATATAGTAGCTTATTTATGTTTAAGGGTTACTTGGCTTGTTGGGTTAGGGCCCACAATCCATGGTTGGTCATCATTCCCAAATTGGGGCGTGACAAAGACGTGTCACCAACATATATCTCAAACTGAACATTAGAAATTTTCACAACAATCTCAAGACATAAATATGTCACCAATATAATCCGCGCATAAAAATGCCAACAATATAATAAGGGCATCAATATTATCATCAATATGTGTGGGAAACCATCAACAACTACAGGATTCCCCTAGGGAAAATAAGTAACCAATGCCAATATAAATATTTTTCGGGGCATTTTTGGCCTGTTAGATCCAACATCGAACATAGAGTCACCACAAGATGGCGCCTCGATCTTTTCCTTAGATGATTCCAGTTCAGGTCACCGGAGGCCCCAGATTATCCCTTAAACTGTTGAGCAACTAGGGTCACCTCAGTCTCCGGGACGGGTATATTCCCTAGTTAGCCAGAATCACCTCCACAGAGGCCTATCCCCTGGACTTTGCACATGGTCCCAAAAGAATTCACATGATCGTATCATAATAGATAAAGAGGTAAAACATTTGTACCATGATTTCCATAAGAGAAAGCTATAACAGTATCATAAAAGAATTTAAAAATATATATATTTCTTTTTGAAAATAGTTTGGGGATACGAGAATTTATTAAAAGTACATAGCATGACAATTCATTCACCTTATATCCAATGAAAGGACAATGAAACAGTAAGGCAAACTACAATTCACACGTCACCCTGATTTATGCAATGTAATAGATCAATATCAATAATTAAGGCTAATCAACCTATTTAAAGCTACCAAACGGTACATCCCCCCATTTATAAGTCTTAAAATTTATTTTAGGTGTTAGTTTAATTATTAATTAATTTAGTTTATCATTAAAGTGATACCTAAACAGAGCCTTAGCTTTAGAATTAACACGGAATGATTTTTAAGATTTTTCGGTATTATGAGTCGACCCAAAAGGTCTATGAGTCGACACAAGAGAGAGGGTCTCGGCAGAAAGTCACCACATGCGACCATAAGTCGAAACAGCAAGGCCATGTGTCGACTCAAAGGCAGCAAGTCTCCGTATCTCACTAACAGGCGACTGTGAGTCGACTCAAACGGCTTATGAGTCGACCCAAGTCCAACAGGTGACCATGAGTCGACATAGTGAAGGTTGTGTGTCGACCCAAGATAAGAAGTCTTGGTAACAAGTGACTGTGAGTCGACCCAAAGATAGGATGAGTTGACCCAAAGTAGAGTGAGCCGAGGAAGCTCCTCTTCAGTCGACCAAAACAGGGCATGAGTTGACTCAAGGTAGGAGTGAGTCGACCCAAGCCAAGGCAGGTGGTCATGAGTCGACTGAAAAGGTCGATGAGTCGACCCCAGGTAGCAGGCTGGTAAAGAACCGGTGCCTTATCATCATGAGTTGACTAAACTTCCACCTGAGTCAACCCACTCGCGACAGAATCAAGTTCTAAGTGGCGTGAGTCAACTCAAACTCATGGTGAGTCGACCCAAAGCTTAGGACCAGAGATTTCAATGGCTAAAATCTCTATAATTCAGGATCTTTTCTCTTTCTTTTCTTCAACCATATTGTTTATAATGATTTTCTCTTAAAACCAAATGATATAAATACATATGCATAACCTTTTATATGATGTATATATTTTTATACACGGTTTGCTCTTATAAGATATATCTGTTATATATATCATTATATGTATATATATCAATATATATACAACTCTTGATTTGTTACATTCAATATGTGGATATGATATTTTCATGTATCTATATATACATTTGAACCATAAGAGGACTAAACCTTTATCTGTGGATTAAATAACTACATACGATGGTGATATATACATATATATATATCTATCTGTTCTATAATAGGAAAACAAAGGTTGAAGATGAACCAGAGAAGGAAGAAGACGAGGATGATGACAACGATGGCACCGGTGATGGGTGGCGACGCTGGTAATGATGATGGCATTGGTGGTGCTCGCTCGGTGGTGGCAGAGGTGGCACTGTGGAAGAGAGAGCCGAGAGGGAGAGGGGATCGCAAAGAGAGAGAGGGATCAGGGATTGCAGAGAGATAGAAATCGAGGTGAGGGAGAGTGATTAGGGATTGTATCATTTTATAATGGTTTCCCAGAGATCACGTTATTATCCCAGAATTTTCTCCCTATGATTTATCTTCCTAATTTTAAAAGATATCAAGCTGTCATCACATGCACAAGGAATCTCATTTCATTTTATTTTCTAATTTGTCTCATTCTTTCCTTATATTTATTATTAACATATATTCTTTTATCATTTATTATTTTAAAAATTTCAGAATATTAATCTATGTAATTAAATTTTTAATTAGTTAGTTATTTTAATTAATTTATTATATAATTACCTGATTTTACATTCTTCATCCCTTTAAAGAATTTTATCCTCAAAATTACAATACTAACCTTGAGGAAACAAAAGCGGATAACGTTCGCGAATCTCGTCTTCGCGTTCCCACGTGGCCTCTGTACTTTCTGATTTTTCCATAAGACTTTGACAAGTCGAATCTATTTATTCCGTAGAAATTCTTCTTTAGTATCTAGAATCTGAACAGGATGCCCCTCGTAGGTCAAATCCTCACGAACTCGAAATGGCTCGTAATCCACAACATTCGTTGGGCTATAGACGTACTTCCTCAGCATCAATACGTGAAACACATTGTGCACCCCTGTAAGACTAGGCGACAAGGCCACACGATAAGCCACCTCACCCACATGGTCTAAAATCTCGAAAGGTCTAATATATCGGGGACTCAACTTTCCCTTCTCGCCGAAGCGAATAATTCATTTTCAAAGTGAAACCTTTAGGAATACCATATCTCCAACTGAAAACTCCAAGTCTCTCCTGCATAAATTGGCATAACTCTTTTATCGGCTTTGAGTTGCTAAAAGCTTATTCTGAATAGTGGTAATCTTTTGAGTCACATCCTCCACTAGATCAGGTCCAAGAAGCTGTCTCTCTCCAACTTCATACCAACATAAAGGGGACCTACATTCTTGCCCATACAACGCTTCATACGGTGCCACTCCCACACTTGAACGATAACTATTGTTATAAGAGAACTCCATCAGTGGTAACTGATCATCCCAATTACCTTTCCACTCTAAAACACAAGCTCTGAACATATCCTCCAACGTCTGAATAGTTCTCTCCGACTGTCCATCGGTCTGTGGGTGATAAGCTGAACTAAAATCTAATCGAGTACCCGTACCAGTCTGCAAGGCACCCCAAAACATAGAAACAAAATGTGGACCACGATCCGGAACAATCAAGACAGGTGAATCGTGAAGTCTAACAATCTCTCTCATATATAACTGTGTCAGACAGTCCAAGGTACGCATCATCCTGATAGTAATGAAGTGTGCTGACTTCGTGAGTCGATCTGCTATCACCTAACCAATGTCATGTCTATTACGCATATAAGATAAACCCGAAATAAAATCTATCGTAATATTCTACCACTTTCACTCAGGTAGTGGTAATGGTTATAGTTTTTCTGTCGGTCTTTGATGTTTGACTTTTACCTGCTGACAAGTAAGGCACTGGGCTACGAACTCTATTATATCGCACTTTATGCTGTTCCACCAGAATTATTCTCAAAGATCCTTATACATCTTAGTACCTCCCGGATGAATGCTATACCTAGAACTGTGAGTTTTGGTCAGAATTTCTTTTCTTAACTCACTGCTGGTAGGTACGCACACTCGATCTTTGAATTTAAAAACTCTATTATCACTGATGCTAAAAATTTTAACCTCTCATTTGTGCAACTCTTCCACATTCCTCTTGTATTGAAGATCATCCCGTTGAGCTATACGGATTTTCTCTAGCAAGGTCGGCCTCACTGTCAACTAACTACACAAGGCTGTTTCTCCATGTCGTATTATCTCTACTCTCATCCTCCTCAAGTCTTCTATCAAATGATGTTGAACTGTTAATGACGCCGAGCTACTTCTCGAAGACTTCCTACTCAAAGAATCTGTCACTACGTTCGCTTTTTCTAAATGATAAAGTATCTTGACATCGTAGTCCTTCAACAATTCAAGCCATCGCTTTTGTCTCAAGTTGATCTCCTTTTGAGTAAAGATGTACTTCAGACTTTTATGATCGGTGTAGATCTCACAAGATTCTCCATATAAGTAGTGCCAGTGCCGTTATATCTTCAGTGCAAAAATAATGGCTGCTAACTCCAGATCATATGTGGGGTAATTCTTTTCATGAACTTTCAACTGGCGTGAAGTATAAGATATCACCTTACCATTTTTCATCAGAACACAATCTAACCCTGGGTGAGACGCATCACTGTATATCACAAAATTTCCTCCTTCAGTTGGCAATGCTAAAAATGGTGCTGAAGTCAACATTTGCTTAAGCTCCTGAAAACTGTGCTCACATTTATCCGTCCATTCATACTTCACTCATTTTTAGTAAGGTTGGTAAATGGTAGTGCAATACAATAAAACCCTTCTATAAATCGGCGATAGTAACCCGTCAGTCTCAAGAAACTACGTATCTCAGTCACTGACTGTAATAACCCATAATTTATTTTAATTATAAATTAACTATTTGGGGCCAATTTAGAATTTTGACATAAATGAGAATATAAGATAAGTAAATTATCATAAAAGGAGGGAGTTGTGTGTAATTGCTGAATTTGTGACAAATGACAAATTGGTCTGTCGTTAGAGAGAGAAAGAGAAAGGAGAAGTTTCGAGAAGATGAAACAGGTGGAGGAGGAGAGCTGAGAGTTCTTCTGTTGTGGTGTCTAGAATTTGTTAGTGAGAAAGGAGAGAAATCGTGAGAAAGTTCTAGAGAAAGAGAGAAGAGGGATTTCAGAAAAGATGAAGCAGTCAAAGAAGGAAGAGAGAAGTGTTGTCTTCCATCATTGTTGAGTTTCATCGAGCTTCATCGAGGTAAGAACCATATTTTAGCTCTCAAAGTGTTGTATATCAAGAAATACCTTCCTTAGTTGAAATCTAGGACCTTTCTCCCTTAGGTCATTTGACTCTATAAATCATATCTGTTGTAAAACCCCTTGTTGTCATGGTGATTTTTCTATTGGAAAAGAGAAAATGGAGAGTTTTGGTTGTTAAATCTTGGTAGAAGGACTCTTATAGAGAGTTTTGGAGTGTTGGAAGTCATGGGTATGGAGGAGGGTAAGTTGTGGCTATTGTTGAGCCTTGGTTGAATGGGGAAAACCATCTTTTTCTACCCAAATAGAGCCTTAAACCAATTTCTGGTTGAAAACAGAGTATTAGGTTTTACCGAGAATTGAGTTGACCCAAGTGGCCTAGGTGTCGACTCATGTCTTACCAGCTCTCGGTTCTTTTAGCAGGTGGTGAGTTGGGTCGACACAGCATGAGCTGTGAGTCGACCCATAATTTTTCAGCTCTAGGTAGTTTTGCAGGTGAGGGTCTGAATCGACCCAAGCCTTGGTGTGTGTCAACCCAAGTGTAGACCTCCTATTTGAGTTGACACAAAATCTTGGAGGTGTCGATTCACATTTTTTTGCTCTCGGGAGTTTGTGCAGGCGGAGGGTTGAGTCGACCCAAGTGCTTGGGGTGTCGACTCAACTGCTGGCAGTGAGCACTTGAGTCGACCAGCAATAGCTCTTACGTCGACCCATAACCCCCTAGCAAGCTGTGTGTGTCGACCCGAAGGAAGGGTGGGTCAACCCAAGCCCTTTGAGTCGACCCAATATGGGTCTGAGTCGACTCAAATAAAGGAAAATGATTCTATTTTAGTGGTATTTTGGGGCAGTTATAGACCCTTTTGGCCCTAAGTTTCTTCATAAAATATATTACTAATAGGCATATCTAACTCATGGAAACATTAAAGGTTAGAATGATCTAAGACTAAGATGAATCCTTATGTATAATTGTTATGAATTATATGTTCCGGAAGGGTGATTGAGGAGGAAGGCCAGGCGCCTCGTGCTAGTGGAGGCATAGGTTAAAGCTTTTGTTTTAAAGGTGAGAGTGATTAGTTTTAATTAAAATGAAATGTGAGATGTATGCATTTATCAATGTTTTGCCAACTTGTGTGTGTGATCTCATGTTACTTTTAAAGATGAGTGTTGTGCGAAATGTTATTGATCACTTTAAATTCTTCTACATGCATGTTTTATGACCAGAGTGATAAAATCATAATGGTGTTATCTATCAAATATTTTACTTGAAGCGTGCCAAGTTAAGACGGGTAACCATTCCGTGCCCAAGTGTGATAAGGACATTATATCCATAGTAGCATTTTCCATAACGGGTGTGTGGTGGCTTATCCACATGTGTGTGGCCTTTCAAGACATTTTCTCAAGTGTGAATTACCCGAGTTGGGGGTAAAGTTGTGCCTACCACTGGTGACATAACAAGTCGCCCTCTGACACGTCACTCAAAAATAGAAACGTTGTAGTGAGGTAACGGTACCGTTGGAACTCTTGGTCGTGAGGTTAAATGACTACTTGGCCATTGGAAAGCGTATGTACATGTGTGTGGGTATTGTGAGATAAATGTTGTGGATTATTTCATGTTGTGTAGTTTGGATCAAATGTTGGAAATGAATCTTTTGGATGAAATTGTGAACTGTGAGAACCTGTTTTTATGGTGTGAGTAAGGATGTTGTATTAAATATTTTCGATACTCTTATATCATGTCTTATTTCATTTTAATACTAAATCACTCTCCTGTAACGTTGTGGTTGTAGATCATAGCATGGGGTAGATGTATATCCACATATGCCGAAGAAAGAGATCGAGGAAGATTTTAGTTTTAAGAAGAATGTCTATTTCTTTTGGGTTGTAATTATATAACAGTTGAATACTGTACAGTTGTATGGATGATTGAGATGGTGTATCCCCTATGTTGACTTTATGGTTGCTTTTGGAGACTTTTAAAGAAAGATGTCAGTAGAACTTACTGTTTGGTTGATTACCCTTAAGTAAGAGATTAACTCGCTTTAATGAATCATGTGTAGTTGGTAGCCGTGTTGGTCGAGTCACCCCACTCTGAGTAGGAATATCTACCCTCGGGGTAGCAGGTGTGACACTATAAATAGAGGCCATTTCTCTACAAAACATTTATTTGCCATCTTCCTCTCTCTCTCTAAAATTTTGTTGGGCTCATGGAGAGAAGAAGAAGGAAGAAGGAAGAAGGAAGAAAAAAAAGAAAGAAGAAAAAGAAGAAAGATTAAAAGCTAAGTCCTACTTCATGGAGCAATGAAAACAACCAAGTAAGTGATCTTCAAGACCTTTATTTCTTTCCTAAGATCATCTTCTTAAACTCATCCATCTCAAAGACAAAAGAAGAATAACCATGAAAGAACAAAATATGGAGGAACCCTAACTCAAAGAAAGAATGACTTTCTTGAGTTGTGAAAAAAATAGAAATAAAGGATGAGACCTATGGAGAAATCAACATAAATAACTAAAATGGTATATAAGATGATAATAATATGATTTGGACATTTTCTTGCATGTGCAAGAAAGAAGGAAGTTGATGGATGTATGAGAACCTTTGAGAAATGGACAAAATCGTGGACTTAAAGCCCTATAAAAAATATTTCATACTAGCCAAACAAGGCCTAAATGAAAATATGTTTCAAACAGAGTTAGATTAGCATGTCATTATCATGTGTGATTTTTGGTTGGACCCAAAAGTATGATTTAGAACCCCTATGCCATTTTTGAACTTTCTGTGTTTAAGTTGCAGAAAAATAGACCACTTTGAAAAATTTTAATTAATTTCAAAAATATCCCCTAGAGATGAGTCATATATGGACAGAAAGATATAAGGGTCTAGTTGTACCCAAAAATTATAAACCTCATTTTTCTTGGGTAGATTTTGAGGAAAATGGATTGTCCAAACAGGGATGTTTTTGGACAGACTCTGCCACAAGTTTTTTAGAGCCCTTTATGTTTATCGTTGGCTCTCGGGTTCTACGTGGAAGATGTAGCTAACATCCAATTCAATCCTCTGTAAACTTTCCAAAATTTGTAGAGGTCTTTTAATAATTTTAAACAATTTTACAACAAGCACGACATAATCTGGAATTTGAGAAAAGTTAAGAGAAATGATGATCTAAAAGGAGTAAAGCACCTAAGCCTAAGGACATGAGTTCTTAGCAACCCAAAATGATTATTAACACATATAAGAGTGTTATTAAGTTAATAAAACTTCATTTGGTCCTTTAGATCAATGAGGCAAGGGTTGGGTTATAGGAACCCCATGAAGGAGAATGTTTCAAACCTAAGATATTAAGTTTATCTAAACAATATAGGACATTATCATACCAATACACTTATGAGAAGTTAGTTGATACTAATGCTTAGATATGTTATATAACCTAGGCATTGGTGTGGTTTCCGCCGATGGGGTTGTGCCATCTCAGAGATGAACGAGGTAGGCTTCGCGTTGGTCGACATCCAGATGAGAATGACTAGCAATATCATAATGACTAGTATATTGTGAAAATATTTTAAATACATTTATGGCCATAATTTTCTATCATATTTTACATATGAATTGCTTATCATGTTTATGAAAGAGTTTTATGAAAGATATTGTGAGCATGTGTCGCTCGTACAAATGAAAGTTATTTTCTTTTTAATTATAGAGATTATGAGCATGTGTGTGTGATAATATATTTTCTTAAAAATATATTATGTTGTCGGAAGGTGTCAAGTTATGCGGGTATCCAG
Source organism: Aequorea victoria (assembly GCA_032361285.1). Classification (NCBI taxonomy): domain Eukaryota; kingdom Metazoa; phylum Cnidaria; class Hydrozoa; order Leptothecata; family Aequoreidae; genus Aequorea; species Aequorea victoria. The sequence continues at coordinate 1,638 of JAUTBS010106487.1, read as the reverse complement.
TTCGTTGAGTTGCCCTTTTATGGGTGTATGTTGCCCTTTTATGGGTGTATGTTGCCCTTTTATGGGTGTATGTTGCCTTTATGACTTTTTCCTTTTATGGATGTATGTTGCCCTTAATGGGTGTATGTTGCCTTTATGGCATTTTTCCTTTGTGGGTGTAAGTTGCCTTCATGACATTTTCCCGTTATGGGTGTATGTTGCCCTTTATGGGTATTACGGTTTATATACCGTTGAAACTCCTGGTCGTGAGGTAGACGACTATTTAGTCACTGAAAGATGTAGTATGTGTAACATCCCGCATTTTTAGAATTTTTTTTAAAGATAATTAATCCTATTTAAGACCCAAAGAGAGATTTTGTTTAGATTACAGCCAAGATAAATGATGAAATTAAAAATATAAATATAAAAATGACCCAATTCTCTAATTGGAACATTAATGAGAATTAATTCTTAATTTCCAAATCAAGAAGGACTAAAGTGCATTTTATGCCAGGGTAATTTAATCCCCAAAAAATCAGAATATACATGGGAAGGATTAAAAGTGTTGAAGGTGGAGAGTTACAAAGAGGGGGCAGTCACAGGAGATTTAACCGTAATCTCTGTGTCTTGTCCTGTCACCATGTGCTTCCATTATTACTTGAGGGAGGTGGATGGAAGTGTATAGTCCCTTTCTCTCTCCTTCTGATCGAGAACTCCTATTGAAAAAATTTGAGATCTTATTCTCAAAGAATGTCTGTGTTCTAGAGAGAGGGAGAGAGAAGGCGATTTGAGGAGGTTCGTAGAGAGGCGAAGGTGTTGATGCTAAGAGTGAGAAGGATCTCACACCACAATCGGAAGAGGAGAAGAGGAGAAGAAGAAGTGTTGAAGTCCTTGAGGAGTTCTTGGAGGCATTGTATCCCAGTATTTTTGGGAGTTAGATTCAGGTGTACGAGACCCAGTGAGAGGAAATCGGTGGAAGAAGGAGCTCGATCTGATATCTTTTTCGAAAGATAGAAATCTCTATCTCTTTTGCTGGGGAAGGAAAACCCCTGTTATTTTTTTGTGAGTTGTAGTTCATGCATATATATATATATATATATATGGATCTTCCTTGTATCCACTCTTGGGTACGTTAATGAAGGAAATTGGGAATTTAATGTCTTAATAATCATAAAGATGACCTTTTAGAGGTGTTGGAGTTGTGTGTGTCTAGGTTTTGGTGGGAGGAGGAGGATGGATGTGGTATAACCTAAGAGTTTTGGACAAAAACCTATATTTTTTCCCCAAACGGAGCCTTAGAACAGAGCATCGGAAAATAGAATACCATTTTTTGTGTTGGTGAGTCGACCAACGTGAGCTGGTGAGTCGACCCAAGAGGTTGTGTTCTCTGTATCTCTCTCAGGCGAGGAGATGAGTCGACCCACGTGATCTGTGAGTCGACCTAAGTGGTAAAACTCTCTTTATCTTTAACAGGCGTGGAGGAGAGTCAACCCAAAATCCTTGTGTGTCGACCCAAACCTTTTCCTTCTCAATTTCTTTATCAGTCGAGACCGTGAGCCGACACAACATGGGCTGTGTGTCGACTCAAAGGTGTTTGCTCTCTATTTCTTTCTCAGGTAAGGCCCTGAGTTGACCCAAGTGATTTGTGAGTCGACCCAA
>JAUTBS010106486.1:0-20460 GCA_032361285.1 Aequorea victoria | reverse complement strand
GAGCTAAGTATTTTGTATGGGTGCTTCTGGCCAATGTCCTCTTCTGTGCTTTCACCATTCCCTTAGCAAAATCCTATTTCATGGGCTTGTATCCCAAACCAAAGGTAAACTGGTTGCCTTGAATACAGATCGGTTCCATTCTACCTTGCTGGCTTTTTCCAAGCCTTAGGCCTGGGAAATAAGACATCTTGCCCATCATCATGATTGTCTGAGGTTTTATGTACAACCACTCTTCATTCAACAAAGTCTGAATAGCTGCTGTTTCATCAAATTCAAAACCACTCAGGGTGAGATCCTCCTCCCCATGCTGTATCTCGAACAATGGGGTGCCATAAGTGGCAGTAGCCTAGATGCTGGATTCACCAAATATGGTCAAGACGGCCCCATCCCTTATCATTTTGACTTTCTGATGGAGGGTGGACGGAACTGCTTGTACATCTGGGTCATGTAACCACGATCTTCCTAACAACAGGTTAAAGGAGGTCGGTACATCCAACACGTGAAACTCGATCTCACTGTCTATGGGTCCTATGGTTATAGCGAACTTAACCACCCCCAGCACGTTTCTGCTGGTGTTTTCGTATGCTCGTACTCCTTGAGTGGTTAGAATAAAGTCCTGCTCTCTTAACCCAAGGCAGTTCGTTGTTCTAAGTGGGCAAACATTCAGTGCTGACCCATTATCGATTAAAACCACGGGTACCCATTTCCCTAAACACTTTGCTGTTATGTGGAGGGGTTTGTTATGCAGACGTCCTTCAGTGGGCAGATCTTTGTCAGAGAAAGCAATGACGTTCTTCAGCCTAGTAGGAGCAATCATTCCCACTAACTATTCAGGAGTAGTATCAATAGGAATGTCAGCCTTGCTCAAGGCCCTTAGCACGGCTTGCCTGTGTTTATGGGATGCCATCAGTAGCCCCCATATACTCAAGTTTGCCTGAATCTTTTTGAGCTACCTTAGTACAGCATCATCCTCTTCTCTGGCATCTACTGTAGGTTCAGATTAAACGACTTCACCTCTCTCTAGGTTGGCTGGTTTAAAGTGTCTTCAACTCCTAGTCAAATGATCGATCTCCTCTTTGAGGCCCCACAGACTGTCCTGATGATCAGTGGCAGGGTTTACTTTAGACAAATCCAGTCCTTCTAATCCCCATAAATCATCATCTGCCACTTTCTCTACTTCTGCATCGGTTGCCGGGTGGTCTGTGTTTCCCTCTATTTTTTCCTTCGGGGGTGGGCTCTGCTTTTTTCCTACTTCTTAGAGGGTGATTTTCACTGTTGCCCACATTTCATCCTTCTTCTAACTGTCATCGAGCCCTGAGTAGTTTCAGATATTATCATCGAGAACGAAAACGTCGAGTATGCCTTCCCCTTCTCTAGATGGGATATCCAAGTTAGCTTTTCTTTTACCTTTACTCCTGGTCCTGTTTCGATCAATGCTGAGATCATTGGGCTCGATGTTGGCCCTTTCCTCGACCTTCTCGCCAGCTCTGCCTTCCTCTTCTATATTCCTCGACACATGTGGATCTCGGTTTTTCTCAACCCTAGTTTGAATCTGACTGGAAGATTCATTCCTTTGTTCTGATCCCGAGTCCTTTTCTGTCGTTATTTCTGCCTCTATTTCTACCTCTAACTGTATCCCTGCTACTGTTACTGTACCTGCTTCTATTTTTGTCACGGCCTCTGCCTTTGTTTTCCTTCCGATTCTTATTCTTTCATCCCCCGTGTTTCGCTCCGATTCTTCTATTGGTTTGCTTGTGCCTGTCGGTTCTGTACTGTCATCTCGCGGGGTTCCAAGAGTATAGAAGTCATCATCATCAGGGTCCTCATTATCACTGAAGTCATCATCTGTGCATACCTCATTTTCATCATCTGATGACATCCATCCGTCAAAGCCCACATTCACGTTAGGATCATAGACAATGATCTCTACATGTACCTCGTAGGCAGCTTGCTAACCCTCATCTTCTTGCATCATCTCCTCTGCATCCTCTAGCTCTATCAAGTCATTTTCTTCGACAAACAGAGCTCCCTCTACATTTAAAGAGCACAAAGAATTCCCCTCTAGGAGAGGTGGACTTGGTCTGATACCCCCTTCTGGGAAAATGTATACACTAGGATCATAGCACGGTGAGATTGTGTGGATATGGTTTGTATTCTGAGGGGATGGGTTCATATGATTCAGCAGGGGATTGGTGCTAACATTTTGTTTAGGCGTCGTTGGAGGCGAGATCACCTTGTTATCAATCAGATCCTGAATTTTGTGTCGAAGCTTCATACAATGTTGGATGGCATGCCCAGGCATTTGATGATACGCACAGTATGCTGCAGGGTTGAAATTGGCCGGAGGTTGGCTAGGAATAGGTGTTGGTTCAAGGAGAGTTACATGCCCTTTTGCCAATAACCTCGGGTATAGCACGGAGAGCAAAACACTAAGTTCGTTGAAGACTTTCTGAGCTAAGGAAAATACAGGTGGTGGCCTGAACGACCTTGACTGAGGGTGGAATAATTACGGGTTGAACAGGCGAGGGCTATATGGTTGAGGGTTGAAGGGTTAAAGGGTTGAGGGTTGAAGGGTTGAGGGTTGAGTAGGTTCACATGCGCGGCCCCCGATATGTTCTGATTCGGCTGGCTCGGACCAACCTAATTGCTGGGTTAACTGCTCGGACCTGTGCAATTCTGCCCCTAATAATTATGTCCTTGATAGGGCTTTCCAGCTCTCTGCTGACTCATTCCTATTTCGGCCTTAGCCTCTGTTCTTTCAATCTCGCCCGACTGGAGGGCATCCTCGATTTAGACTCCTACATCAAACAACTGCTAAAAAGTCATGAGCGGTTGAGGGATGAGGTACTTTCTAAACTGAGGTTGTAAATTTCTCACCACTGTCCAGACCTATTCTTTTTCTATAGGCCGGTTGGTCATCTTGGCTACCTTTCCCCTCCAGCGGGTTAGGAAATCAACAAATGATTCTCGGGGGGTCTGCTTAGTAGTTTCCAGTTCCCTGATAGTCACGTCTAGCTGGACATTGTAATTGTACTGCCCGACGAAAGCTGTAGCAATGTCTTATCAAATTCTAGTTCGGGTGGCTTTCAAAGTCAGAAACCAATGTTGAGCGGCCCCAGAGAGGGACCGGTGGAAGAGTTGCGTTTTCAACTGATCATCTATGCCTATGGGGGATAAGGTACCGACGTACATCCTTAGGTGAATCCTAGGATCGCTGACACCGTCAAATTTTTTCATTTCTGTCATCTTGAGTTTCTTGGGCAGTTTAGCATCAGGAAACAAGTAGAGTCCTTCTACATCTAACATATACTCATCAACCCCTCGGGCCTTCCTCATCACCTTTTCCAATCGATCAATCTTATCTGATAATACTGCCTCCCGGGCCAGAGCTGGGTCCCTCACAATGGTAGCAGCAGTATCAATAGTAACGACAGGAATAATAGCAGCAGCAACAGGAATACTAGCAACAGCGGGAATACCAGGAGTGAATCTATTTCTCAGCAGATCTGTACCATACTGTTCATCATCCCAAGCCTGATTATTGGTGGCTTCATCCTGTGGATTTCTCGGAACCTGATTAGCCCGAAGGGTCTGGATCTCGGCCTAACACTGAGCCTGGGCCTGGGTTTGCTCCTAAAGCGTGAGGGTCATTCCTTCTAAAGCTCTTTGCATCTCCAACAAAGTTCGGATCAATGCAGCGTTTGTATCTCCACCCCCTGACATTGTATGATTCTCTAGGTTAGAAATTGATCTCGTGACTCTCCACTCGACAACCGGATCCAGGTAGGCACGACATCGGATCTTGACGGAGCAATGATAACCCTAAGAAGATACAACGCAACAACTTAGAAGACAGATATATATATGGGGTGACGCTATGAGGAAAATGATATAGGTGACGTATGCTAGACGGCGAGGCGTAAGGTGGGTAGCTAAAACCCGGCAAAGAAGCACGTGAAAAACCCCAAAAAGATTGCGGGTAATAATGCCCGACTTTTCGTCTGAGAAGTCTCAGATGAAAGAAAAGAGAAATACGGGACGGACCTAGCTTGCCCTTTGAGACCAGGGTCTCAAATGGTAGAAAAATAAATTTTGCAGTGTGCGCCAGCTTTCCGCCTGAGAAGCCTCAAACGGCAGAAAAAAGAAATGCGGGACGGACCCGGCTTGCCATTTGAGATCGGAGTCTCAAATGGTAGAAAAAGAAATTTTGTGGTGTGCACCGACATTCCGTCTGAGAAGCCTCAGACGGCAGAAAAGAATAAGTTTGCGGTGTGCGCCGGCTTTCCATCTGAGAATCCTCAGACGGTAGACGAAAAAGAGAAATTTTGCGGTGTGCGCCGGCTTTCCGTTTGAGACCCTGCATTTAAAATGGCAGAAAAAAGAAAGGTTTGCAGGAAACCCCGACTTCCGTCGAGACTCTGAATCTCTACGAATGAAAGTAAAAGGGATGGGGAGATGAGTCACGACCTTTCTGTGGAGCGTGAACTCTGACGGCAAAAGAGGTCAAGTGCGGGGGCGATCCCCGACTTTTTTGTGGAGCCGAAGCTCTGACGGCGATGGATGCAGGACGGACCCGACTTATACTGATAAACTGACTCAAAAAAGGGTGATGCAGGTCAGACCTGACTTACACACGTGATGCGGGACGGACCCGACTTACACAAATGATGCGGGATGGACCCGACTTACACAACGATTTTTTGAAGACTACAGAAGACTATCATCCGAAAACATTAAGTCGTGGCTCGAATGTCAGAGAAACCCAGAATTCAAAAAATTTTGGGCGAACGCAACACGAAAGGGAAAAGCAAGGGGATTTGTCAAGAACACTTTGACCCGATCCAAGCCTAACAACGAAGAAACGTGGGACGACCATAAGAGGGAGCCGAAAAGAAAGAAGTATGGGTTGATTCAACCCAGCTCTCACGGAAAGGAGGAAGTTTAGGCGAAAAGCCTAACAACCGCGAAATGTTCGGGATGATCCCCTAACGGGCCCAAAACAAAAAGAACAAGGCACGGGTTGATGAATCCCAGTCCTAGATGCAAAAATAAGTAGGTCCGAAACCTAACGACTCATAGGTTCGAGATATCCTCAGAAAATCTCGAGAGAAAAAAGAGGCACGGGTTTTGATAAAACCCAGCTCAAAGAAGCGACGTAAGGGTTAGGCAACAGCCTAACGACGTCAAAAATGAGAAACCCACAGTGGATCCCGGGAAAGAGAAAGGAGCACGGGTAGAGACCCGGTAAAAAAGAGAACAACTGACGGTTAGGCAACGGCCCAACAATGTCAGACCCGAGATAACCCACGAAGGGTCCCGGGGAACAAAGAAAACGAGGCATGGGTCGAGGCCTGGCCGAACGAAACGAAAGACGGTCTGGCAACGACCTAACGTCGTCCGACAACAGAAGCATTCCTAAAGGGAACGAGGCACAGGTCGAGACCCGGCCACACGAAACACAAGATGGTTAGGCAACGGCCTAATGGCGTCCGAAAACAAAAACATTCCCGAAGGAAACGAGGCACAGGTCGAGACCCAGCCAACGAAACATGAGACACTTAGGCAACGGCCAAACGACATCCAATAACAGAAACATCTCCAAAGGGAACAAGGCACGGGTTGAGACCCGGCCACACGAAACACAAGATGGTTAGGCAACGGCCTAACATCGTCCGACAACAGAAAAGGTCCCTGAAGGGAATGAGGTACGGGTCGAGACCCGGCCAAACGAAACACGAGACGGTTAGGCAACACCCTAACAGCGTCCGACAACAGAAACATCCCCAAAGGGAACAAGGCACAGGCCGAGACCCGGCCAAATGAAACACGGGACGGTTAGGCAACAGCCTAACGACATCCGACAACAGAAAGATCCCCGAAGGGAATGAGGCACGGGTCGAGACCCGGCCAAACGAAACAGCGGACGGTTAGGCAACGGCCTAACGGCGTCCGACAACAGAAAGATTATCGAAGGGAACGAGGCACGGGTCGAGACAAGGCCAAACGAAACACGGGACGGTTAAGCAACGGCCTAACGGCGTCCGATAACAGAAAGATTATCGAAGGGAACGAGGCACGGGTCAAGACAAGGCCAAACGAAACACGGGACGGTTAAGCAACGGCCTAACGGCGTCCGACAATAGAAAGATCCCCGAAAGGAATGAGGCACGGGTCGAGTCCTGGCCAAACAAAACACAAGACGATTAGGCAACACCCTAATGGCGTCCGACAACAAAAACATCCCCGAAGGGAACGAGGCACGGGTTGAAACCCGGCCAAACAAAATATGGGACGGTTAGCCAATGGCCTAACAACGTTCGACAATAGAAACATTGCCGAAGGGAATGAGGCATGGGTCGACACCTGGCCAAACGAAACACGGGACAGTTAGGCAACGGTCTAACGGTGTTTGACAATAGAAACATCCCAGAAGGGAGTGAGGCACGGGTCGAGACCCAGCCAAATAAAACACGAGACAGTTAGGCAACGGCCTAAGGGCGTCCGACAACAGAAGCATCCCCGAAAGGAACGAGGCACGGGTCGAGACCCGACCAAACAAAACACAGGACGGTTAGGCACCGGCCTAACGACATCCGACAATAGAAGCATCCCAGAAGGGAACAAGGCACGGGTCGAGACCCGGCCAAATAAAACACAGGATAGTTTGGCAACGGCCTAACAGCGTCCAAACTGGAGCATCTCCAAAGGGAACGAGGCATGGGTCGAGACCTGGCCAAACGAAACACAAGACGGTTTAGGCAACGGCCTAATGGCGTCCGACAATAGAAACATCCCCGAAGGGAAAGAGGCACGGGTCGAGACCCGGCCAAATAAAATGCAGGACGATTAGGCAACGGCCTAACGGCGTTCAACAATAGAAACATCCCAGAAAGGAATGAGGCACAGGTCGAGACCCGGCCAAATAAAACACATGATGGTTAGGTAATGGCCTAACGACGTCCGACAACAGAAGCATCCCAGAAGGGAACGAGGCACGGGTCGGGACCCCGTCAAACGAAACGAAAGGCAGTTTACTCTAATCAATCAGAAGCAAACACTAAGTAGAATCATACAACCTATTTAAGGTTTTTATCTTAAAGGAAAAGTTCTAAGCTCAACTAAATGCAAATGAAAAGACTTGGTAGTCTAGTAACCGGGTACCTTCTAAATAGAAATCAAGAATATACCTAACCGACCAAGCGACACTTAGCTGGGTCAAACGGTACGCAGTGACCCTTTTTGCCAGTATCCAAAGGAGTTGGCATATGGCTAGAAGGCTTGCTAACATCGCCCACATAGCTCCGAGACAAGTTCCTTCCAAAGAACTGCCGAAGTGAAGGGTGGGGAAGCATTGTCTTATTTTATTTTCTCATTTTTTCTTTTCTTTTGAAAAGTATCCAATGAAAAAGTGAAGTCGGGAGATGGGAAACCAATGCATGCAATGCTAATACTTATGATAAATTTAAGACAAGAACCGTTCGGAATGTTTTTCAAGTTTGGTTCACTTTTAAAATAAATCCTCAGTGGAGTCACCACTGTGGGGTTCCAGCCCTCTCATCGCTCTTCCGTGAAAGGAGAGATATCAATAAATATCTAAATGGAAAGGAGAGGGGCTTTCCCTCAAATGTGCGTCTGTGTTGAAGACCGCACGAATTTTTGGAGTCGCCACTTAATTTTCGGATAAACCAAAAAACCAAAAAGTCTTTCAAGGCAAACTAGTCTGTCCTTACCAGAGATCGTGGTTCGAGAGTTAGGGTACGAAAGGGGAAGGTGTCAGGCACCCCTCTCACCCGATCCGAGGATCGGCCTCAACTTAATCGTTCCGTTTTATTCCTGTCTTAAATTTATCAAAAATAACATATACAGAAAGGGGATTAAAGAGAGAACATATAAAATCAAACAAGACAGGAAAACCTAACCTAAAACTAAGGCTCTCTATGCATATTTACACTTTAGGCATGTCAAATGGGAGGATGGCAGCATAATAGTGCAGTTTAGGCATAAAAGAGGCATGCTGTTAGAAACATAAAGAAAAGATTACATGCAATTCTAAAGAGGGATAGAAAGGCTACGAAAGAAAGGAGAGAGACTAACATATGATTCTACTAAAAAACTAAGAAATGAATAAAGGAAATGGCTAATATGCGATTCTACTAAAAGACTAACACGTAGAAAAAGAAAAAGTCTAACATGCGATTCTACTAAAAGACTAAGAAAAATATGCTTGGACATTTATTAAAAGAAAGATAAGGGAGAAGGAGACCAACGGCCTCTTCTCCTTTCTTTTTACCGAATGAAAGAAGTTTTTAAATGAGAATTATATTTTATGAAAATAAGTGGGAATGAAAACCTACTGAATATCCCGTGAGCTAGTGAAGTTTTGAGTAATGTCCACGGCCTCCGGGGTCCTTCCGTGCGGCCTTTGAGCTTTCCAAATATTTCCTCGAACTAGGCTTCAGACAGCTTCTGTAGCCTTTCCTCACGTACGGTACATCTCAGGGGAGTCCTTCGCACGATCTTCGAATCTTTTGAAACCTTCTAAATGCAAAAGAGTCTGAAGTTGGCGAGGGTTCGGGTTGGAAAATATAGGTTTGGGGCAGAACTTGACAGAACTAGGATTTTTTATTTTTTTCTCTTCTTGAAAGGGATTTCTGATTTTTTTTCATATTATTTTCAAAGGTGGGGGGTCCTATTTATAGGAAATTTCGGGCAAGGAGATGACTTAGTGCCAAGGTCTCTTTTCAAGTGGCATGCGCCATGTGGGAAGGGGCGTGCGCCATGTGAGATGGCGCAGCACCTGCTTTCAAGGTTGGTTTAGGTTGGTTTTGGGGTCCTGAGATGGTTTGGGTTAGTCGATCAAAAGGATATGGCGCGACGCTAGCAATTGAGTTTTGAGGTGGCGTGAGATATTTTGGAGGGAAGGGGCGTGCGCTACTTAAGGTGGCGCCACGCTAGGTGTGGCACCAAGGGGTATTTTTGGGATTTTCAAGGTTTGAGTTTTGAGGTGGCGTGAGATATTTTAGAGGGAAGGGGCGTGCGCCACTTAAGGTGGCGCCACGCTAGGTGTGGCACCAATGGGTATTTTTGGGATTTTCAAGGTTTTCTGATTGTTTTAGGGTGTTCGAGTTTGCATTTGGAAGTACTCTTCGGACCTTTAGACACATGTAGAAGCTCATTTGGACGTGACTGATGCACTTTTCATCATTGGAAGGCTACGGGAATTGGCCGATGTTCGATTTAATCAAAAATAGGGTGTCTACAGGCGTCAAAGATTTTGTCAGGGCTAGGGTATATTTTACTAGAAATAAGAAAGATAAATTTCTCAAGAGGAATTTCTTGCTAACTTTGGCATTTGGAGGTATAATCTAAAATATGGGTTCCATTAGGGGCTCCTAAGAGTTGGTTGATTAATTGGTCTCTAATCACTAGGTCTTTTCCTTTGACCTAGGTAGACATGGATAACTCTTCAGAGCCCTCTGTCAAATGCATATGGTCATAAGTTATCTTGACCAATTTAGGATACACTGGCTCTTTGATGGTTACAAATTTATACCATTCAAGCTCACTGAACCAGTCCCTGAAGTCCATGCTAGTAGAATCGAAGAAATTGGAATCTACACACCTCCCATCTGGGACTTGGCGAGTCTTGAAGGTTTTATATAACTTATCTTGGACTTCAGGCTCTCGACAGACGAGAGAGGATGAGGGACTCTTTCCCTTTTTGGTTTTCTTGCCCGAACCTTCAGGTTGGTCCTTCTTTCTTCGTTTGGTGATGGATGATAGTGGGTTTGAAGCTTCCATTTTTTATTCTTGAGTTCTTGAAGCTTACGATGATTTTGAGGGATTTCTAGGGTTTTTTCTTCTCAGCCATGGATGTGGTTTTTCAGCGATGATGTTGACGAAGACAATGGGGAGATGTTATGGTGAAAGTTTAGAGATAAATGGTGAAAGGTTGTGACAGTTGACTTTTTGCAGGTATCGTGAACCGGAGAGAGCACGGGAGAGAAAGGGAGCGAGAATCTATTTTAAATGAATGGGCCATACAGAATAGTTTAAACTTTATATACCCGTTACGCTTGGGTCGACACATTAAGGTTTTGAGTCGACACAAATGCATGTTAGGGAATTAGCGACCGCGAGGAGTCTCCTTGAGTCGACACATATCCTATGTGCGTCGACACCAATGCCTTACGAGTTGACACAACAACATGTGGGTTGACCCATCAGCTTTAATACAGAGGCTATGGAGTCCTGAGTCAACTCAAATCATTTGTGAGTCGATACATGTGCATATAAACATGGAATTTCAGCAACAGCAACACATAAATCATGGATTTAACATACCCAATTCACCTTTTATAAAATTAAAACTTTCTCTTCACTTAATAGTTTGGTGAAAATATCAGCTAATTGAAGTTCTTTGCTAATAAATTCTATTGTTATATCACCTTTTTGTACATGGTCTCTTATAAAGTGATGTCGTATTTCTGTATGCTTTGTTCTTGAGTGCTGGATAGAATTTTTATTTAAATTAATTGCACTTATATTATCGCATTTAATTGGAACTTTATGATATTTAAAATTAAAGTCTTCAAATTGTTGTTTCATGTATAACATTTGAGCACAACAACTTTCTACAACTATATATTCAGCTTTTGTGGTTGAGGTAGCTACAGAGTTTTGCTTTTTACAAAATCATAAGACTAGGGAGTTTCTTAGGAAATGACATGAACCACTAGTACTCTTACGGTCTAATCTACAACCAGCAAAATCAGCATCCGAATAACTTAATAGATCAAGAAAGATGTTCTTAAGATACCATATTCTCAGATTTGTTGATCTTATTAGATACCTAAGAATTCTTTTTACTGCTATTAAATATGATTATTTAGAATCTGATTGATATCTTGCACATATGCATACACTGAACTTAACATCATGTCAACTTGCAGTTAAGTAAAGGAGACTTCCGATCATACCTCAATATTTTTTACTTTTGACTAATTTATCTTTTTCGTCCTTATCAATTATCATTGACGTGCTCATAGGAGTTGTTCATGGTTTAGCACCTTCCATGTCAAACTTTTTCAAAAGCTTGGTAGTGTATTTGGATTGATTTATGAACGTTCCTTCTTTAGTTTGCTTTATTTGAAGATCGAGAAAGAAATTAAGTTCTCCCATCATACTCATCTCGAATTCTTCCTGCATTATCTCAGCAAATTCTTTGCATAGACTATCATTAGTAGAACCAAAGATAATATCATCAACATAAATTTGTACTAATAACATGTCTTTACCTTTTTGCTTGATAAACAAGGTTGAATCTAGTTTTTCTCTAGAGAAATATTTTTCTATTAGGAAACCACTTAGTCTTTCATACCAAGCTCTTGGTGCTTGTTTTAATTCATATAGAGCTTTTGATAACTTGAAGACATGATCAGGATATTTGTGGTTCTCAAAACTTAGGAGTTGCTTCACATATACTTCTTCATTTATGTATCCATTTAAGAATGCACTTTTAACATCTATTTGATATAATGTAAAGTCCCTTTGACAAGCAAATGTTAACAACATTCTTATAGCTTCTAGTCTAGCCATGAGAGTATAAGTTTCTTCATAATCAATTTCTTCTTCCTGATTATAACCTTGGGCTACTAGTCTAGCTTTATTTCTTATTATGTTTCCAGATTCATCTTTCTTATTTTTAAAGACCCATTTTGTGCCTATGACAGATATATCTTTAGATCTAGGGACTAAGGTCCAAACCTTATTTCTTTCGAATTGATTTAGTTCCTCTTGCATGACATTTACCCAATACTCATCATTTTCAGCTTCTTAGATATTTTTGGATTCTATTTGAGATATAAAATCTATATTGTTGTACACATCTCTAACAAGAGATCTAGTTGTTACTCATTTTGTAGGTTTTCTTATGATTTGGTCTTTTGGATGATCTTTGATTAGTCTTTTGTAAGGATTCTCAACTTGTGGTAATTCATTTCATAATTTTTTATCTTTGCTATATTGGATATATCAAGAGTTATATCATTTATATTTTCTCCTATTATTTTTAGATCATCATCAGCATGTTTTTCAGATAATAGAATATTTATTTCTTCAAAAACTGCATCCATTGATTCTTCAACAGTTTGAGTTTTTTTAATATATACTCTATAGGCTTTACTCATTGTTGAATAACCTAAAAAGATACCTTCATCAGATTTATTGTCAAATTTTTTAAAATTATCTTTGGTGTTTAAGATAAAACACTTACACCCAAAAAAATAGAAATAACTAATATTGGGTATCCTACCGTGCCATAGTTCATAAAAGGTTTTATTTAATTTGGATCTAATGATTACCTTATTTGATACATAGCATGTTGTATTTACAGTTTCAGCCCAAAGATATTTAACTAGATTATGTTCATTAAGTATTGTCCTAACCATTTCTTGTATAGTTCTATTTTTTTCTTTCAACTACACCATTTTGTTGAGGTGTCCTAGGTGCGGAGAAGTTATGACTTATATCATTTTCATCACTGAAAATTTCAAAGTCTTTATTTATGAATTCTCCTCCTCTAGCACTTCTTCTGTTGTTTATCATATAATATTTTTTATTTTGTAATCTTTTACATAACTTGACAAAAAGTGTTTGAGTTTCATCTTTATGTGTGAGAAATATTACTCATGTATATCTAGTGTAATCATCTACAATTACGTAGGTATAATATTTTTCTCCTAGACTTGCCTTAGATGTAGAACCAAAAAAATCCATGTGAATGAGTTGTAGAGGTCTAGATGTTGATATATGATTCTTATTTTTAAAATATGCATGTCCTAATCTACCACAGTGTTCATAACATGGTATTTCATGATTGGTTACATCTTTTAGAAATTTTTTGATCATTTGACTTTTCATAACTTAATCCAGTTTTGTTATAAACACATTTTTGTTACCCTAAGAGTTTATTAAGGTTTTCTTCACCATTAGTAAACTTTGTGACGGTTTTAAAAAGATATTTTGCTTTTACTTTCAAAAATTTATTTTCCTTTTCTAAAAAGATTATTCTTTCATTTGTGACAGTATTTCTTTCAGTATTTAAGGTTTCATTTAACGTTTGTAGATCTTCAAGTTCTTTTGAAAGATAAGAGACTTGCTTCTTAATATTTTTATTTCAAGTTTTTTGAACTCACTATGTAGCTCATTGAAAGCTTCGCAAAGTTCATTATAAAGGGAGTCTAGAGTTACCTCATTATCACTGTCAGCTACTTCATTTGCCATAAGATAAAATTTTGCAATTTCTTCATCACTTGATACTGATTCCTCTTGATTTTCATCTGAATCGTTCCAAGTAGTCTTCACTGCTCATTTGCTGAATCTCTTTGATTTGTTTTTCTTTAGTAGTGGACAATCATCTTTGAAGTATCCTAGTTTCTCACATTCGAAGCAGACCGATGATCTTTCTTTGTTGAATCATTTTTGTTGAAGTCCTTCTTGCAAGGTATTCTTTTGAATTTTTTTGATTTATGAAGAATCGATTGAACTTTCTGCTGAGAAAAATTATGTCATCCTCTTCATCTTCAGATTCTTCTTGGTCCGATGATTCTGGTTGTGAGCATTTTAGCGCCATTTCTCTTCTTAGTTTTAGCTATTCTTCATCTAGCCTTTCGTTTATAACAATTTCATGAGTCATTAAAGAACCCATGAGCTCGTCAAGACCAATCAAATTGAGATTATTTGCTTCTTGAATGACAGTGACTTTTGCATCCCAACTTTTCAGTAGAGATCGTAAAATATTTCTAACATTTTCAACGTTAATGTACACTTTACCAAGAGATTTTAAAGAGCTAATAATATTGGTAAAATGTGTAAACATGCTAGATATATTTTTATTGCTATTAATTTTAAATAACTCATATTCATGTACAAGCATGCTTATTTTTGAGTCTTTCACATGATTAGTACCTTCATGGGTTATTTCCAACTTATCTCAAATCTCTTTGGCACTATCACATATAGAGATTCTATTAAACTCGGTGGGATCTAAAGAGCAATATAGAAGGTTCATGCCTCTAGAATTACGTTGCGTTTCTCTAATATCATTCTCATCCTATTCTAATTCATCTTTAAAGATAGTTGTTCCATCAACAACTTTGACTGGTCTTTTGGGACTATATACTGTAATTTTTCATAACTCGTAATCTACGGCTTGTATGTATATTTTTATTTTAGTCTTCCAATAGTTATAGTTTGTTCAATTGAACAAGGGAGGTTTATTGGTGGATTTTCCCTCGGCGAGAATAGTTTAAATAGAGGTTGCCATACGAATCCTCTTACACTGTTAGGTCGAACATATAGAGACGAGGCTTCGATACCAATTGTTACCTAAAGGGTGACCCTAAAGGTGGGGTGAATAGGATCTTTTAAAAATTACTTAGAGTTTTAAAACAATAATTAAAATAGTAATAAACTAACAACCTATAGATGCATATACAAACTAGAGATTGAGGATAGAGATAGAGAACGACAACAAGGTTTATAGTGGTTCGGCTATCCCAACATGCATTTACTCCTCAAGCACCTCTTGATAATTTCTCCACTATAGACAAAGCACTTACGGTTGTGTTCCAAACCTTTTCAAGATCCACACAGCTACATTCCGAAGCTTTTATTGCTTCTAGCAGTTGTGATCTTTTATAGAAAATGATCCAAGCTACATTTCCAAAGCTCACAGCTTCTAGTACTTGGGTTCTTCTCCTTTGTGTGCTACACCACACACAAACATTAGTAGTAGGTGACTCACTTCTACTTTACAGAATTGTTTGCAGTGTTCTTTAATGTTAGAACATCAAATAGAATGATACTCTCTTAGAAGACCAGATAATATAGTAAGCTCTGAAATGTAAAATACAGAGAATGAGATTTTATAGAATTAACTTCTTTGTAAATGGCAGAACTGAACTTCTCACAAACTGACATAATGTGATTGATGCTTCGTTGATGATTTTCGTATCAAATTGAGAGTGAGTGTATGAGAATGATGAATTATTTGTATATCGAGTTCTCTCTTGAGTTCTGTGTGTAAGTTATTCTTTAAATAACAGAGCATTCCTTTTTATATCCTTTGTAAAATAACCGTTGAAACTTACGATCTGTTTCTTCCTGAAATCAAGCAGCGATTTGATTTGATCTGATATGATTTTCAATATTCCTTAAATATAAATTCAATCCTCAGAGAGTCGTTGCAATTCAAATCTTCTTTTTGAAATCACGCCGGAACTTTCATCTTTTCTTCGCATCAAATCCCCAAATATTTGTAATAGAATATTTCCTTGATTTGTTCCTCATATCTTGGTGACTTGATTCAAAATATTTTAGGATCATTTTTTATACCAAAATCGATCCTCTATAATTTAAAATCGATCCTTAAATCATGCTGGAAGTCAAACAAATCCTACGGACATTGCGCACTGAGATCGCGCATTTGTGTCGACTCACATTGGTTTGTGTTGACCCAAGTTCCTCAAATTACGGGATCTATTTACTTTGTGTCGACTCAAGTTCCTTATTTCTCGGTTGTGTGTAAAGTCATGTACTGGTTGTGTCGACTCAAAATGCTTCAGCCTTTGTTTCTGTCTCAGGCTTCAGTTGTGTCGACTCATGTGAAAATATGTGTCGACAAAAAATGTTCCAGCCTCTGTTTATTTGCTCTATGTGGACTGAGGTAAAATGTGTGTTGACTTAAATGGTTGATGCCTCTGTATCTTTGACAAGACTTGTGTTGACCCAGGTTGTCTTGTATCGACTGAAATGTTATATTTGTGTCGACTCTGTTTATCTTGTGTCGACTCATGTCCGTCTGATTGCCAAAATATCAAATCGATGTCTCTGTTGCGTCGACTCAAAAGTCTTTTGTGTCGATCCAAAAAGATTGAAAGCTTTCAAACATATTTTCATTGATTCTGAGCTTTAGGTCCTGTTTGGTTTGATTCCTGAAATATCTTAACAACTTATTAACACATATGGTCAACCCCAATCATGGGTGTTAATCTTTTCAAAGATATTTAAATCTATTTGAACTATTTTGATTTATCTATACAAAGATATATTTTCATAAAAACATTTAATCTTTAACCCTTTGTTTGTTATCATTAAAATCAATTAATTCATTATAAAAACCTTGGGGCTAACATTAAGAACAAAAGTTGATACCCTAAAATAATTATTAAAATTTAGGATCTAAGCAGGCAGCTTCAAAGGCAACTTTGGAAATTTTTAATTAAATCTAAAATTATTGTATGGAGTTGAGACACCCATATAAATTTAGAATTATGAGTACAAATTCATATAAAATATATTTTACATAAATTGGATGGACAAATTTTATGTAGTTGAGATTCTTCCAAACATTGACGAATTTTGACATTATTTTTGATAAAATTAGTTAGATCTATTTTCAGTGAAAGTTGGGTTCTTCATGAAAAAGTTGCCTAACACCTTACTATAACTCTGAAAAGTATTAGACAAGAATTACAGAGACGTTTAGAAATTTATTTTAAATTATAAGAGGGGTTCTGGAATCTAAAAATCTAAAAATCTTGAGAACAATGCTATTTCGAGTGAATACAAGTATCTTAAAGACTTGAGTTTTTAGCAACTCTAATAGATGATTAACACTTATGAGAGCGGTATTATAATAATTAAATGTCAAGTGGTCCTTAAGAGCAAAGAGGCAATAAGTTGGATCATAGGAATCCATAAAGGGAAGGGTTCCAAATCTAAGGAATTAGGTCACCTTGGGTTCATTTAAACAACATAAATCAATTATCATACTTAAGAATATATGAGAAATAAGTTTTTACTTATGATTGGGAATGTTATATAGCCTAGGCACCGAAGGGGATAGCCACAGAAGGTAGAGCGATGCCTCAAGGTTAAAAGAGGTGGACGTTGCTTGAATGCTCTGATCAGATGAGAGTGGATAGCCATGTTACAATGAAATGTGATGGATGAATATTATTTTAAAATGTTTTGATAGCATGTTTGATGTATGAACTCGTGTATGATTTTCAAAGTAAGTTCTCTTGTTTTAAATAATGTTAGTGTTGGTTCACTCAAACGTTATACTTGTATTGAAAGTAAAGTTTTGAGAAAAACATGAGAGTTATGTTACATATATGAATGAAAGATGTTTTTAATAAATTTTAGAATGATGATTTCCATTTGAGTGTGCTAAGTCTTATGGATATTCGACCCGTGTGAGTTTTTCCCTTTTACTTGTTTGAGTATTTTCCTAAATGACTTTGCCCTTTTATGGGTGTGAGTTTTCCCTATATGGATGTGTGTTAACCCTATATGAGTGTGACTTATAGATCATAGGGCTTTCTTCCTTTTATGGGTGTGAGTTGCACCTACCACTGTTGATAAAGAGTGACCATCACTTCTTGATGAGGTTACAGTTGCGTCAGAACTCTTGATCATGAGGAAAATAAATATTTAGAAATTGTAGAGCGTGAGTTGGTTATTATATGTATTATGAGAAATGTTGTCCAAGCCATAACACTTTGGTATTGAGCCTACTTATTTTAGTCGATAAAGAAGTTACCAAATTACAGTCGCATGTGAAATTTGAGAACTTTCCTTATCAAATGTGTGAAATTACTTTTCAAGCAATATTTATCCTAAAAGTTGTTATTGTATGTCTCATTTCATTATAATGCTAAACATACTCTCTTGGAACTTTTTTAGTTGCAGATATTGGTTCTGGGTAAAGATCGATCTACTGTAGTGCCAGGAAGAGGGATATGACGAGTTCTTTTTCTAAACTTTATATTTAGGTTATAATATACAATATGTGATTATTGTCTAGAAACGATCTTGAGCCTTTTATATGTTTGGGAATTAAGTATCACATGGAACTCTTCATATATTTTTTGGGATTGAGTATCCCGTAGTAATTTATAGACTTTTGTTTTAATAGAAAATCACAAGTTTTGTATGAATGTTTGAAGTGTTGGATTCTTGTGAAAAATTGCTTATGGATCTTAAATTAGATAATTAATACGGATTAATTAATTAGATTATCCGGAGTTTTGAAAAATTACCTTCTGATTCCGGTAAGTTTGAATTAGTACTGCAAATTTGGATCTTCCAGTGTATGATCCGATTGCCCGATTAGTAGAGCTCTGGTGGGTGGTCATCAAAACTGACTGTTGCCTATCTCTCTCTTTTATGAATTCTCAAACTCTAACCTTAATCCTGAAAATATGAGCCTAAGCTACATATTTATAGATAAGTGTGGAGAGAAATGTGATCTGAAATTATGGACTACACTGAGGACCCAAGAATAATAATTAAATTGGCTTTCAAAAGAATTAATAAATTATGTATCAGCACCCTGTGATATATTTCTAATTCTTTTAATTATAAATAATTACAACTGTACTCCAACTTAATTATATCAGATCATTACAATAAGAGTCCTTATTTGGCGAGTTATATAGAAAATAATGTGATTCTTCGTGTTAAGTTTTTAATATCCACTTAGTGAAATTTGATTACTGACAATTTAATTTTACTAACATCTACAATTCTTGATTATCAAATTCAACTTATTTGATATACTACCAGATTAAATTAATAATCTAATGATCAGGTTTACTGGTAGTACGTAGCAAAATTTATGAATTTATCAAGGGGGTATTACAATCTAGAATTATTCTGGACACGAATTCTTATGAAATATAACATTGATCATATTCTAATATTTATTACCCAAACTATAGGGTCTGTCAAAATAATAAGATTGAATCTCGCCCGTAAGCAATTCAAAGTAATAAAATATTAAAACAAGTTAACATTTAATATTCTCGGGATTATCAATATATAAACCCTCGAGAAAATTGTAAAATTATATAAGTCTATTCATGTCAGTATATAAACTTTAATTTTACCTTTGGTCTTGTTCAATACATTTCTGGTGTACCGAACACAATCTCTCTTGAATTATCAGACAAAATCCTGTGATTAAGATAAATCACTGAGATTGTGTTCACAAATATACCAATAGGATGTCAATCCTATCTAAACTGTGAACTAGTATAATTATACAAAAACTAGATTTTTGATCTTCTATAAGTAAGGTAACTCTACTTACTAGAATTTCTACTTTGTATAATTACCGACATTTCGCATTTTAATTATAAATAATAAAAATATATTTTTTATAAATACAGATATAAATGGGTTAAGACATTCCAAATATTATTAATAAAAATAATATAAAATGTCTTACACCAGTTTTATATAAAAATCCCAACATAAAGGTGATGTGGAATGCATCCCTAGTATAATGGTTAAGTTGAATCAAGTGACATTGTGTCGCACCCCTCCGAGGAGGGTAATCATTCTGAGGGGAGTGTGCGTGACATTTTGGTATCAGAGCTCTAGGTTATAGGTTTTGTAGACATGGTTGAGCTTGATATTATGGTGGATGATAAGTTTAGGGTAGCTTAAGTTGAGTTAGATATGAGTAGGACTTCAGGATATCGTACCATTGTTTTCGGACGTCTGTCTAACTACCTTTGAAGTCCGATTGAAAACAGGTTCTGCAGGCGTAGATTCCTATTAGAAGTCATAATGAGTTATCAGATTGGAGAAAAATAACTCTATAAGTCTTGGTGAGTTGTTAGACTTGGGGTAATACCCCGTGAGTCTTAGAAGTTTTGGAATTAGGGAAGGAAGCCCTAATCATGAACTTCTGTGTGAGTATAAGTTATGCATAATTATAAGTGGGTTCTACTGATCTAACCTTAAAGTAATAACAATTTTATTTTACAATATAGAGAATGGAGAACTCAGATGAATGGTCATTATCCCCTTAACAATCATATGGGGAGGAACAAGAAGTACCTTAGTAAGCGGAGCAACCGAATCAAGCCGATCAAACTATTAGAATACTATAAGCTATTGCAATGCAGACTAAAATAAATATTAGGCTGATTGGTATACAAGTAGGAATGGTTGACAACTCCTTAGTGAAATAATTCAATGACCTTGGAGCTAAGAAGTTCACTGGGACTACTAATCTTACTAAAACTAATAATTAGGTAAAAGATGTAGTACGCAATCTTGATATGTTTGGATTATCCGAGAATGACCAAGTTGAACTCATCACCTTTATATTTCGAGGCAAAACCTACAACAGGTAGGAGGCGACTGAAAGACTATTGAAGTTACCTATTTTTTGAGCAGATCTCCCTACACCACAAGAGATCACTTTGTCTCATTTCTCAATGGAATTTCATGAATAGTACAAGCCATTGTTGTATAGGTATGAGAATAAGCAGGATTTTATCGACCTAACTGTAATAACTCGAATTTTTCGTAAAACCTAGCATAGGCGTAACTTTACCCTAATGGGTTTACCAAGGGTTCAAACTCTAGAACTTAAACTCC
>JAUTBS010106376.1:0-12787 GCA_032361285.1 Aequorea victoria | reverse complement strand
TTAGCTTAAATTTTCTTAAGTTTTCCTTCATCACTTTGATCACTTACTTCTTTAGGTTTTTAGAGGGTTTATATTCTAGTTTTAGAATCCCTTATCAATCAATTAAAGTGATCTTACATCTTCATTCGATGTTTAGTGCTTAATGAATGTATCGTGGTAAGTGAGGTGTCACACCACCGCTTAGGGGCCCACATTCCATTGAGCCAATGGGCCGAACACCATTGAGCCAATGGGTCGAACACTCTAAAGGCCAGATGGGCCGAACATCACGTCTGTCTGAGAGATCCAGACGACCAGGGACCTAACGTGGCACCGACAGGTGGCAGACTGTTCTTCTCCACAATATCTGGCAATTGGAATGGGACGACCGTATCCAAAGGGACCATGTGGGCACCCATTCCCCTTATCTCGCCCAGAGATTGAAGGGCCAGCCTGTCAAGATAGCCAGGTGGAGGCCCATTCCCCTTATCTCGCCCAGAGATTGAAGGGCCAGCCTGTCAAGGCAGCCAGGTGGAGACCCATTCCCATGACCTCGCTCAGAGATTGAAGGGCCAACCTGTCAAGGCATCCAGGTGGAGACCTAACCCCCCTATTTTACGTGAGGATAGGGGAGAACCCGCCGTGGTCCCGATCTGGGCTGGAAGGAAGGGATCAACCCTATCTGGACGGTGAAGATCCAAATGGAGGGATGATCAGCTACAGCGATCACAGGTTCTATAAATAAAGCAGGAACCCTCATAAACGAGGTACGCTCTTTACTTTACACTCTTACGCTACTGTAACATTCTTCAACCAGGTTCTGACTTGAGCGTTGGAGTGCTCTTCCGGCCAACCACCCCGGTCGGATCAGCACTAACGCAGGCTTTTCCTTGTGCCACAGGGAATGATAAGCGGACCCGTGGTAGAGTTTCTTTTGGGTTCTCTCTCATCACTATTTCACCCCTTACAATTGGCGCCGTCTGTGGGAAACCAACAAGCTTTCTGCCATGGGGACTGAAGATTCAGAGTCACAAAGCGGTCCCAGACCGGACGATCTGACACCAATTACCCAAAAGAAAGGGGAAGAGAGGGTCGGACAGCCGAGAATCAGGACCCAGACACAGTCCCTTGTTCCGTATAGAGGGACGCCACCGACAGAATGAATTGATATCACGGGACATGCTGCGAAGGATCGAGGAAAAGTTATATCGTAAAGACGAGTTCATAAAAAATATGAATGCAAAGCTCACCAGGCTCAAGGCCGAGCTACTAAAAGCCGAGCTTCGTCTCCAGAAGGACGGAGTCGCCATCGATACGGAAGCCAAAAGGGTGGCCGAACCCAATGGAAGCTCAACCTATAAATCTCTCGACCGAAGACCAAATCTCGCCAGAAAGAGAGGAAGAACAAGTCAGCCCATGGGGAGAAGCGAAAGGGCCAGCAGTTACACCCCCAGGGACCCTAGACCCAGGGGTCAGAGGAGGGAAACTATCAGCCACTATTCCCAAACCGTTAGGCAGCCGGAGGGTCCCAAATGCTGTTTCGAAATGAAATCCCTAGACAGGGCGAAGGCCCGAGCACCTGGGAAAAAAAGATGAGCGGCCAGCTGTCAGAAAGACGATAGGGTTTCTTTGAGGCAGGCACAATCCTCCTCGGCGGCTGACCAGAGGGTTCCCCTAACGGACAAATCAGGGACCCCAAACTCGATAGGCTCGTATCCTCACCATTTACCATCAAGATCGAGCAAGTGGAGGCACCTAGGAAATTTTCCATGCCCAAATTTACCATCTACGACGAAAAAACCGACCCCTATATGCACATTAGCCACTATCGGCAAATCATGTCACTCTGGAGCGGGAGCGACGGACTGATGTGCAGATGCTTCCCAGGTAGCCTCAGGGAATTTGGCCTCAGATGGTTCGATAAACTCGAGCGAAGGAGCATATCACACTGGAGACAACTCTCGGAGGCATTCATAACCAGGTTTGTCGCAAGCACTCGGCTCCCAAAGGAGTTAGATGCCCTTCTTGGGTTAAAGAAAGGTAAACAGAAAACGCTGAGGGAATACGTCAGCCGCTATTGGAACACCTACAACGAAATAGATAACTTCCAGGAGCAATTGACGGTTGTATCGTTCCAGTTCGGCGTTCCGACCGATAACCGGCTAAAGTATTTTCTAACAAAGAGACCAGCACTCAACATGAAGAATCTCATGCAACGCATCGAGCAACATGCAAGGGTGGACGACTGTGCGGTGATGGACGACAGAGAATCCTCACCCAAGCGGTCAAAGCGGGAATTGAAGAAGGATTCCGGTCACAGAGAAACTCGGGAAGCCAGAGAAGACTAGGGGCAAAAAGAAAGGGCCGACCACCAAAAGGCCGTCAGCACCATATTCACAGAACCAATCTACAAGCTCATGGTTAAGATCAGTGGGGAACCCTTCTTTAAATGTCCCCCCAGATGATAGGTGATCTGAAGAGGAGGAACCCCAAGCTGCGTTGCTCGTATCACAAGGACAAAGGGCATATAACACAGGACTGTCAAGCCCTAAAGTTCCATCTAGAAGACTTGGTCTCCGCTGGACATCTAAAAAAATATATAGATGAAGGAAAGACCAGGGAGGAGGCCGACCAAGTCCCGTCACCTAGCTCCAGAGGGGATAGAAATGAACGTGGTGGCAAAATAGCGGCCAGGAAGCTGATCAATGTCATCCATGGAAGC
The DNA here is from genome assembly GCA_032361285.1 of Aequorea victoria. NCBI lineage: Eukaryota > Metazoa > Cnidaria > Hydrozoa > Leptothecata > Aequoreidae > Aequorea > Aequorea victoria. Next base: position 10,086 of record JAUTBS010106376.1, on the reverse strand, counting down.
GCGAGTACTGAAGGGTCGAACTGGCTAAGAGGGGTGGCACAGAAGGCGGCCCACCTAAAAGAGGTAATGAAGGTCGAGCCTGCCCCAAAGAGAATGAGGGATGACCAGACCGAATGGAAAGATAAACTTCCCATCGCAGTTAGCTTTACAGACAAAGATCTAGAAGGAGTGGAAAGACCCCATAACGACGCACTTGTTATCACCCTGGGAATAGGAGACTACGACGTTAAGAGGATTCTCATGGATCAGGGCAGCTCCGCTGAGGTAATGTATTACGGGCTGTTCAAAAAGATATGACTCAAGGAGGCGGACCTGTTACCTGCTACATGCCCGTTGGTCGGTTTCAATGGATAACCAGTCTGGTCGGTCAGGAGAGTAAGGGTATCGGTTCACGCAGGGTCGACCTGCCTTCCAATAAAATTCTTAGTGGTCAGTGCACCCAGCCCGTATAACGCAATCGTTGGGAGGATGTGGCTCCATAACCTCAAAGTCGTACCATCAACTCTCCACCAGTGTCTGAAGTTCCCTACCGAAAACGGAGTCGAGGTAATAGGAGGAGATCAACTGGCAGCGAAGTAGTGCTTGATTACCGTCATGAAAGCAGAAAGCACTGCCGACCAAACCCAAGTGGTCGATGAACAGGAAAGGGAGTCCTTTCCCGTCGACGGAGCCACCAGCAAAGCAACGGAGGATCTCCAAAAAATCCACATGGATGATAATGACAAAGAGAAAGTTTTCCTGCTCGGCAGCTCACTGACCGAACGAGAGAAAGGCGAGATAGAGGCCTTCCTCAAAAGAAATAGGGAGGCATTCGCATGGAGTCCTTACGACATGCCAGGGGTAGATCCAGACTTCGTCTTCCACTGACTCAATATAGACTCTCGTCACAAACCAGTGGTCCAAAAAAGCAGAAGATCGGCCGTACAACACACCGAAGCCGTGATCGAGGAGGTAGATAGGCTCCTTGAGGCCGAAGCCATAAAAGAGGTCCAGTATCCTAAGTGGTTATCCAACACAGTGGTCGTTAAGAAGAAAAACGAAAAGTGGAGAGTGTGCGTGGATTTCAACAGCCTTAACAAGGCATGTCCGAAAGACAGCTTTCCCCTTCCTAAAATCGACCAGCTAGTCGACTCAACGGCCGGGCATGAGAGAATGAACTTCCTGGACGCCTATAGAGGATTTCACCAGATTGCACTGTTCGGCCCCGACCAGGAAAACACAGCATTCATCAGCCCTCGGGGACTGTATTGTTACAAAGTAATGCCGTTCGGTCTTAAAAACGCCAGAATGACCTATCAGCGAATGATCAGCGCCATGTTCAAAAACCAGCTGAGCCGAACGATGGAAGCCTATATTAACGACATGGTTGTCAAAAGAAAACACCGAGAAGACCATCTGGGCGACCTAGAGGAAGTATTTGGCATACTGAAGCACCACAAGATGCGCCTAAATACTTCAAAATGTGCCTTTGGGGTCGGCTCTGGCAAATTCCTTGGCTATCTGGTTACGCACTAGGGAATAGAGGCTAACCTCGATCAGATCAATGCAATTCAAATCATTGAGCCTCCGAAGTGCATAAAAGAAGTCCAAAAATTGACCGAGATGGCCGTAACACTCAACTGGTTCATCAGTAAGTCATCCGATAAGTGCCGACCATTCTTTCAATTGTTACGAAAAAGAGCGCAGTTCCAATGGGACACGGATTACAGCCAAGCACTCGGTGATTTGAAAACATACTTGGCCCAGCCACCTCTCCTAACAAACCCGACGAACGGGGAGGAACTATACCTGGCAGTCTCCCAACATGCGGTAAGCGCGATTCTCGTTAAGGAAGAAGGCAGAGAGCACCGACCGGTGTACTACATAAGCAAGATATTGTTGGAAGCAGAATCTCGTTACCTTCCCCTCAAAAAACTAGCATTCGCCCTCGTGATGGCTTCCAGAAAACTGATGCACTACTTTCAAGCGCATCCGATCACAGTACTCACAGAATACCCACTAAAAGCTATCCTCAGAAAAGCCAACCTATCGGGCACGCTAGTCAAATGGGCAATTGAGCTTAGCGACTTCCACATCAGATTTCTACCTAAAACTGCAATCAAAACACAGGTCCTGGCCGATTTCATTGTGGAATTTGTGCCTCACCACGCTCGGCCCCAGGAATGCATCAGTACAGTCAGTGACCAGCTAGCGGCCGAAACCTAGGAATTGAGCACCTTCGAAGCATGTAAGATATTCGCTAGCAAAATATGGAAACTATACGTCGATGGCTCCTCAAATCAAATGGGTGCAGGACTCGGGATCATACTCATCTCACCGAAGGGATGGAACAATCAGTTAGATTGGGATTCCCAACAACCAATAACGAAGCCGAATACGAGGCAGTGATCACTGGCCTGCGGGCTGCGGAGCAACTGGGGGCACAGGATCTCATCCTCTTCAGCGACTCACAACTGGTGACAAGCCAGCTCACCGGGGAAAACCAAACAAGGGATTCCAGAATGGGCAAGTACATGGATGTGGCCCGGGAGCTGTTCAAAGGTTTTAGCTCCCTTAAAATCGAACAGATCGGCAGAAGCCAAAATAGTCACGCTGACGCCTTGGTCAGCCTAGCCTCAGCTTTCGAGCCAAGCGGGCAGAAGATAGTAACAGTTCAGCATCTACCAGTTCCCAGCATCACCAACGAGGAGATCTCAGTAACAGTAGGGCTCGGTCCAAGCTGGATGGACCCGATCATGGCTTACCTATAGAAGAATGAGCTATCGAGCGATAAGAAGGAGGCACAAAAGATTTGGCACAAAGTGGTCTGGTATTGGCTCTTGCCTACCAGCCAACTCTATCAGAAATTGTTCACCGGCCCCTATCTTTTGTGCGTTCACCCGACAATGGTAGAAGACTTGCTCTATGAGATCCACGAAGTGATCTGTAGAAGCCATACGGGAGGTCGGTCCCTGGCCCACCGAGTGATATCACAAGGGTACTGGTGGCCGTATATGCAGAAGGACGCCCAGCAGTACGTAAGAAAGTGTGAGAAGTGTCAAGTGTTCGGTCCCGCAATCCATCTTCCAGCCGGTCACCTGGTAGCCCTTATGAGTCTGTGGCCCTTCGCCCAATGGGGACTAGATTTGATTGGGCCTATGCCGAAAGTGCCGAACAATAAGAACTTTCTCATAACAGCCACGGATTACTTCACCAAATGAATCGAGGCCGAACCCTTGAGTCAAATAAGGGATACGGACGTGAAGAAATTTGTGTAGAAGAACATCATCACCAGGTTTGGCATCCCAAAAGCCTTCATCTCCGATAACGACACGCAATTTGACTGCCGATTGTTCAAAGACTTATGTGCCACTTTGGGAATCCGTAATCACTACTCAACTCCAGCCTACCCCTTGGAAAACGGACAAGGGAAAGCCTCAAACAAAACTACTCTCGATGGAATCAAGAAGAGGTTGGAGAAATCAAAAGGAAAATGGGCCGAGGAACTGCCGCACATACTTTGGTCCTATAGAACTACACCTCACCGCTCCACAGGTGAAACCCCCTACTCGTTGGCGTTCGGGGTCGAGGTGATAATCCCTCTAGAGGTTGGCCTTCCAACGCTACGAACTGACACCTTCACAACGACCGACAACGGAAATACCCTCAGCAGGGACCTGGACCTAGCAGAAGAAAGGCGTGAAGCAACTCTGATACGCTTGGCATCATACCAACAACGGATGGTCAGCTCCTACAATAAACGGGTGAATCCCAGAGAGTTTAAACCCAGGGATCTGGTTCTCAGGAAGATCATGCCAAACACAAAAAACCCTAACGAAGGGAAGCTCGGTGCCAATTGGGAAGGACCTTACAAGGTCACCGCAGCCGCAGGACATGGGGCCTACAGATTAGAAGACACGGGAAGGCCGTCCCAAGGCCCTGGAATGTCACGCATTTAAAAAAAATTTACCATTAAAAACTCTCCTCTTCATTTTACTAGAGCATTTCGTACGCTATCAATAAAACATGTGCTTCTATTTCTCCAAACTACTGATTCACTATTGGCAGACAAAGAGGCCAAAGGGTGCGATCACATCAAGCGCACCGAATGGATAAGTTCGGTGGATACGCCATCAAGCGCGCCGAACAGCCAAGTTTGGTGGATATGCCATAAAAGCGTGCCAAACAGATATGTTCGGTGGATACGCAATAAAAGCACGCCAAACTGATATGTTTGGTGGATACGCAATAAAAGTACGCCGAACGGATATGTTCGGTGGATATGCAATAAAAGCGCGTCGAACGAATATGTACGGTGGATACGCGCACCAAGCGCGCCGTGAAACTGCCAGGCGAACACAGTCCAAACATCAAATAGGCAGAAACTTTCCTCTTTGCCAAGGACTCGCGCTCAAAGGGAAGCTGGGGGCATAATCATAACATACAATGACACATCATTTTAGTGTTCGGCCACAAAAAAGAAAAATAATAGTCTGAAACAAAAAGGAAAGCTACAAAAAGTCTGGAAAAAAAAGCAGTAATATATTGCCAAGAAAAAGGGTTTTTCATTACATTTGATTGGGCCGGCAACAGGCTGCTCGGCCACAAAAAGGAAATCTATAAACATAAAATAAAAACTACATTACTGCCTAAGAACTTAGGCAAAAGAGGAGCCTCGGTTGAGGGCCCCTGACCGAACAGGGGAGAATCTATCGGGACCCCCGCTGCCTTGAGAGCGGACTCCCATCCGGATCGCAGCGGAGACACCCGGAGCTCCTTCACCTACCGAATGTACTCCTATCCGGCCTCATCCCAGCCCGCCTTCCAGGCCTTATCCTCAGCGTCCCTTTGAGCAGCTGCGGCGGCCTTCCTCCCGCGCTTCTCCTCGGCCAGGGCAACCTTCTGGTAGATAACCTTGGTTTCAGCCGTAGAAAGATTTGCCTGCACCTTCTTCTGCTCAGCCTCTTCTCGGGAAAGCTCGGCACGAAGCGCGTCATGACCAGCCAAAGCATCCTGGAGCTTCCTCTCGGTTGTCTCCATAAGGGTATACGTTTTGGCCCCACGCATAGCCAGCATCCTTCGCTCCTTAACGAGGGCCTCATGACGGTCAGCAATAGCATGAAGCTGATGCAGCGCCTGAAACAAACAAAAAACATCCCGTTAGAAATTAAGCCGAAGTGAAGTTGAAGAAAATTATGAAAAATATGCAAAGTTTACCACATTCGCCATTTGGATAGTACCCTTCAGCATCCGGGCATCGACGGTGGATGAATAGAGGGCCATGTTCTTCGGCAGGCAGACGACCTTTGAGAGAACATAGGCGACTTCGGACGAAGCCATTGTCTGGTCGGTGACATTGATTGGCCTCTGGCTGACCAGAAGTGTGGGGGCCCACGTCGCAGGCAGTGGGGACTGAGCATCAATCGCCTCGGAGGTGGGGGCATCGACCGGGTCCACAACAGCTTCCTTGGAGGTGGAGGCTTCAGCAGTGGTCTTCACCTCCTTCCTTGGAGCAGCTTGAATCGGAAGTTTCTCGGCATTTGATCCATCTCCTCCGGGATTATCGACGGTAGGGGAGTCCCGTGTTGGCTTGGCTGGAGGAGGAGGGTGCTCGGAGGCAAAAGCCACCTTTGAAAGATCGACAACCTTGCGTTGCCTCGGCATCTCTAGAATCTGCACAGAGGAGTCGGTGGATGAACTCTTGGGAACGGAGAAAGACTGTAAGGGTGTCCATATCGGAGACGCTGACGATGTGGCCTCTGAGTCAGAGTTGACCAGGGAAAACGAAACAAAGCTCGGCGTGCACTGGAACGAATGACCACGTGGTAGTTGGTCCGGTAACCGAGTAGAAGAGGGGCATCCCTTCCTGCTAGAGCGAGGGCCTTCTCTACCGCCTCAACGTTAGCTCCTCCCTGGAGATGGTTGAAGTTAGGAGCTGCAGAGCAAAAATGAAATGGTTAGAATAGGCACGGTAGAATGACGACGATGCAAGAATACAAAATGAGAAGCTAGACAGAGGACAACCTGGAAGACCATGCGCACGGGGGATTCTGAACTCCCACCAAGCATCGTGGGCCGACCATTTGAAATGGCTTCCAACCTTTAGGAAGTTGGAGGCATGCTTGTCCGTATCCGGAAGGCCCTCCACGAGTCTGTACCGAGAATGCCTGGATCGAAGGTAATAGGTCATTCGAGAGGGGTTATGTGCCAAGATGTAACAGTACATGATCTCGGAAAAACTGAGACCAAGGTCGTACAGGCGGTTCAGCTGAACCACGCCCATGATAATACGAAAAAAATTAATGAATACCTGCATCGGGTTCAGGTTGCATTTATGCAACATCTCCCGGAGAAGGGGATGAAGGGGGAACCGAATGCCCCCCTCGATCAGAGATACTATGGGAAAAGGGGCTAAGGTCGGCCCCCCAACGGTCGACGCATCCTTGTCAACCAAGACCAAGGTCACGTCATCGGGGACCTGATAGACCAACCGAAATTCAACCATATTGGTCGCACTATTGCACATCCACCGGAACTTACCCATAACGGGAAAAGTATTCGGCAAAATGGTGGGGTCGGCCCAAAAGGAAAAATAAAGGGATTTGAGGCAAAAACTTCAAAAGAACTGAGAAACAAGGAAAAGATTTTTGACAGAGACGAACAAAATTGAAAAAGACAGTTCATAAGAAAAAAATGAGTCTACGGGGGAGGCAGAGGAATACAAGAAAATCTGGCAAGGAAAAAGAACAAACTCCCTGGAGAAATCGCAGAAAGAAGAACAGGAATGAAAAACTCAATCAAATCGAGAGGCTTACTTTTTTTAGGTTCTCGAACGACGGCGACGAGAAGTTCTCGGAGGCGAAGAACACTGCGAGTTGATGAGATACAGTAAGCAGGGAGTACAAATGGAAGCTTGGACTGGAGCAACAATGGCGGAAATAAACTAGAGGAAGACGACGAAAAAAGAAAGAAACCTGGGCTATGGCTCGCATATACATATGCGCGAAAGTTGAGATACGTGGCACCTCCCCAGTGGGCGAGGGCTGCCTCAGGGAGACAAAGAGACAGGCATTAAATGCCCCCACATGGAATGAAGCAGTAGCCGTTAGTACGGCGCACGTGATTCCACTCACGCACGTTGCCCCAATAGACGTGGAACGCGTGGCACACAGAGGCTCAGGTGCATCCTTTCAATGCGGCGGCGCAGGCGCCATCATAATGAGGGCATGACAGCCTGACAAGCCCAAAAAGACGCGCCTGCAAACGAGGGCCATGTGGCACCTCTAGCAGACATCATGACGTCAGCAGCATGACAGAATGCAACCAAGCTGTACCTAACACAGACTGCTCGGCACTGAAAAAAGAGCTCCCCCCTTCGATAACCATGTGTACTCAGAGAAGAGCTGGGGGAAAATGAAGGGGCCGAGCATATTCGTATAGGACACCGCTTACGGGCCCATATTTCATTGAGCCAATGGGCCAAACACCATTGAGCCAATGGGCCGAACACTCTAAAGGCCACATGGGCCGAACATCACGTATGTCCGAGAGATCCGGATGACCAGGGACCTAACGTGGCACCGACAGGTGGCAGACCGTTCTTCTCCACGATATCAGGCAATTGGAATGGGACGAGCGTATCCAAAGGGACCAGGTGGGGACCCATTCCCCTTTATCTCGCCTAGAGATTGAAGGGCCAGTCTGTCAAGGCAGCCAAGTGGAGGCCTATTCCTCTTATCTCGCCCAGAAATTGAAGGGCCAGCTTATCAAGGCAACCGGATGGAGACCCATTCCCAAGACCTCGCCCAGAGATTGAAGGGCCAGCCTGTCAAGGCAGCCAAGTGGAGACGTAACCCCCCTATTTTACAGGAGGATAGGGGAGAACCCGCCGGGGTCCTGATCTGGGCTGGAAGAAAGGGATCAACCCTATCTGGACGGTGAAGATCCAGATGGAGGGATGATCAGCTATAACGATCACAGGTTCTATAAATAAAGCAGGAACCCTCATAAATGAGGTACGCTCTCTACTCTACACTCTTACGCTACAGTAACATTCTTCAACCGACTTGAGCGTCGGAGTGCTCTTCCGGCCAACCACCCCTGCCGGATCAGCACTAACGCGTGTTCTTCCTTGTACCACAAGAAACGACCAACGGACCCGTGGCGGAACTTTTTTTGGGTTCTCTCTCATCACTATTTCACTCCCTTACAGGAATCAAATTCTTTTTAACTAATTTATAAAGCAAAGAATTAAAATTAAAACAACAATGTTACTAACACTTAAAAGTATATTAAAAAATATTGTGCACACACTGTAGATTTAAGAATTTAATTATATTTTTTAGTACATTTTTAAGTGTTAGTAGACTTTTTCAAGTCAAAATGTGTAAATCATAGAAATCGACCATTGATAAAAAATAGTTTAGTTCTTATTTGAAATCACAATTTCAAGAATAAAATTAGCTTATTCCATGTTTAAAAACCGTAGATTTATTCTCTCATATTTTTTTGTGTTATTATTTTACACTTCGTTTCTTACTTGGCTCACACGATTTCAAAGAGAACATTTTATATATAAACTATATATTATGTTTTATTCATAAGTTATTTTCTCGTATTAATTATCAATAGTTCTTAATATTGCAATACTATTAGAAAGTTAAAGAAAGTGTTGGAAAAATAAAATTTGAAAAATTAATTTTGATGGTATTAAATCAAAAATTAAGTGAGACCTAAACATCTTGAGAGATAAATCCAAATAAGTTTAGATACTCATAAGATAGGAGGATAAATAAAAAAAGAACGAGAAAAATCTATTAAGTATTAAATGAGAAATTGACTCTCAAAATTGGCACGTTTTGAACATGAAAAATCATCTATTAATGTCAGTCCCGCATTAGTGGGAAATAAAGTATTCAATGAGGATATAAAGTTTAACTTTTGGCTAAGAGTTGGGTTCTCTCGGGGTTATTCTATTTTGTGGAAGGAGAAGGACCTACCCAAGTGTAGGTTTGTGCTTGGGCTGATTCCAAAACACGCGCACGCGCGCGCCGTCACCCACCCAAATCGGACTGGGCCGGGGCCTCCCGTGGCCCGTGGTCTGTGGTTTTGCCTAATCTTTTTATTCCCCATAATTATTGGTGTCACGCCCCAGAGTTTCTGAAGCGGACATAAGACCCAAAAGAGACGACTAGATCTCCAGAATGTCTCATCTCAACTAGATTATGTAGAAATTATGTATTATTGCTTAATTATTTGTCCACAAAATAATTAATTTCTTTAATTCAATAATTAATTTACAGTCTCTACAGTTGGACTTATTAAATTGGGTTTAGATCGAGTCGGGTTGTCAGTCCGAATTCAGACGTTTCTAGAATACAGCTGAAGAGTCTTGTGACTTTTTTTCCCTCAATGGGGTTATGCTCTCATTGATTTGAGAGAATCAATTGAAAATTGCTTTAGCAATAATGCTGAATTCAATTGGTTACAGTTGAACAGTCTCCTACTGTGTATAAATTGGGTGTTTTGGGTCTTCTTTGAACACACTACAAAACTCAGCATCCCTTGCCCTCTCAGAATTCTTCCTATTCTAGAGTTTGTCGCATTCTTCTTCTTTCTTTCTGTGAGAGTGCTGCACTAGTTTTGTTCGCCAGAATAGTTGCAGGTCGTTGTTACTATAACTACAGAAGTCGATGTATCCTGGGAGACAGACGCCGTACATAATCATCAAACACTCTCGGTGAGACAGCGAATCAGTCTTAAGAAAATTGTGTCATACACAGGTCTCGGTTTGATTTTCTAATATCTGTTCATCAATTACAATTTTCTTTTTCTTTTTTAAATATCATTTATTCTGTAATTTTATTTAAACCAGAATTTGTAATTTTTTCAATAATTTAATTTTTTTAATGAGTATCTTTTTCTATCTTTTCTTCACTAGGAACCAACAATCTTAAGAATGATTCTTTGTTTCTAGAACAGCTTCTAGTTTTAAAACTGTTTATTTTTTAAAACAGTTCCTGTTTCGAAAAAAAAATATAAAACAGTATCTGTTTCAGAAATAGTTTTATAAAAGATTGTAATTTCTAGTTTAGTTTAAAAAATTAA
>JAUTBS010106265.1:0-12790 GCA_032361285.1 Aequorea victoria | reverse complement strand
ATTAATATTTAAAACCTAAATTATTAATTCATGACCTAATTAAATAATGACCCATGAAAATTTCAAAGGCCCAAACCAATGAATAAGGTCCAACCAAATAAAGTTTACCCAAATAAATTAATTAGGGCCCAACAACCCATTTCAAGTCTTCCTAAAATAAAATAAAATAAAATATATACATATCCATAAATATTCATATTTCTATGGGAAGAGAGAATATGGATATGACAAATTTTGGAGAAAATAAATAGAGAATGAAAGGGCGGACCCATCCGCAGAGAGACCCAAAGGATAAATGATGGAGAAAGTTTACAAAAACCATACTCCAGACCCCAACGACAAAAACAACAAGGACTCAGTGTGAATTCTCGACCAAATCCCCAAATTATCTCTTATAGGTGCCAACACCCTGGTTATATTAAGAGGAACTGTCCAATGAATCTTAGGACAGAAAATCAAGGAGAACCCCTCTACACCCGAACTCTAGAATCAGGGGGCAGCCAATTCAAGCAACCTGGAAGGCCGGCACAACTCGCTGGAACAATTAGAAGGGTTTTTGCTCTACATGAAGAAGAGGAGGGGGGACCTTCCATGACTGAAGGTACTCATTTACAGAATCGTTATCTGGTACATGTGATATTTTAATTTGGTGCTTCGTACTGTTTCATATCTCACGCGTGTGCCTCATCGTTGGAACTATCTCTTGAAACTAGGGCACAACCATGTAAGGAGGACTTTTACCTAAATTCTTGAGACATTTTCTCTTCTTGAATCAAGTACACTTGTAATCATTTGTTTTGACCACTTTCGAATCCTTGTGGTGGTCAATATTTTTCCTTCAGACCCTGATGGCTTAATCTTTTATGAGAGTAATTTTGTGAGTTGATTACTCTTGAAACCTTATCTGGAGACTAGACATGATGGTCTCAATTGAAGCGCGTTTGGCCGACGTAACTTTAAAGCAAATTATCTAGTTTGGTTACCAATCGTGTAAACATATTTTCTTGAGGTTTTAATTATTGTCAATTGATTTAAATCATGAGAATCATTCCAAAAAGATTCGAAAATCCTTCCAAAAATATTCGATGTATTGTTCTTGCAATATCTCCTTGATCGTATATATGTCGAACCTTTAGACACATAGTTGTTCATCTTTCGGTTATGAGTTTTACCATGGATTACCAAGTGACCTCTGAAACACATAGTGAATCCCTCTTTTAGGTTGTAGAACTTCAACTAATATCTGTGACAGATACCCAACCATACGCCTATCAAGGTGAGATTGAAAGTTAAGTTCCATAAATTAGTGAAGAGGAGAATCATAAGATAACATACATTGCCTTACAGCACACCGAATCTATGCACTAGAAAGGTGGGTAGACCATTAAGACTATGCATCCAACATCTATTTAGACTACCCAATAGAGTTATGATAAAAGAACACAAATCACCCCTAGGACTAATGACTAGTTCGATTAACTAAGAATTTAGAGTTACTATTTCGAGATTGACCTCCGATCCGATTGTCATCATTTGCGAGTCAAACAAGGATGATATATTGAAGATAACAATCTGAACTTGATATGATAATTACAAGCTTGTTGTGATGTTTAGGAGTCTGGTTAATAGAATTTTCATGCCATACTTGGAGAAATTTATTGAGGTGATTACTGAAGATATTTTGGAGTATTCATTGTCGAAGGAAGAACACGAGTAACGATTGCACAAAATTCTATAAGACTTGAGAGAGAACCCATTATAGGTGTAGGTGAGTGAGTGTGAATCCTAAGTTGAAGGGAGTAAATCTTTGAGGCATGTTAAATGGAGTTTGATTGATCCAATTAAGGTGTTTTCAACGAAAGTCAATATTCAAAAATAAATTTGAGGTTCCTTAGGATTGACCGGTTATTATAGAAGATTTATTCAAGATTTCGCTAACCTGGCTAAATCGATGGTTTAGTTAGTTCATAGATGAGTAATGTTTGTTTGGAATAAATGATTATGAAGATTTATTTTTTTGGAACCCAATGCGAGGTGGATTAATGTCCCAATATTGATGGTTCTAAAATAAGACATAGTGTACATGATGTATAAAGATATTTCTAATAAATTATTTAGTCATACAATAGCTTAAGTTGAAAAAGTAATAGCATATGGTTCGAGGCATCTAAAATCGCATGAAAACAACTATATGACATATGATTTGGAGTTAAAAGCATTAGTAATTGCTCGGAAGTCTTGGTGTCATTATTTATGTGAATAATAACTTGAGATCATTGTGGAGCAAAAAAGTTTAAAATACTTATTCACACAAGAGAATATAGAATTGAGGCATCCAAGTTAGATGGAGTTCCATGTAGACTTTTAAATTCATTTAGGTTTATCACACGGGTAAAACCTATATTATCGCTGATGCTTGAGTAGGAAGTACAAATGTTTTGGAGTTTATAGGACTTTGAAAAAAAAATTTGGAGATGGTTATAATGGTAAAGGTTGATCTTTAGACTTGAACTCAATAAAAGTAGCAAAAGGAATTGTCTTGATAAATACCTCGATATTATAATAAAGTCTTGGGAGCACATAAGATAGAAGAAGTATTAGATTTTATAATCTAGCGAATTCTTAAAGGTTGAACTTCTACCAATTGGAGTGAAAACTGGTGCGAGCCTGAGGTTTTTAGGCAATCAGTTATACATAACATTGATGAAATATGAGAGACAGTACCTGAGGTATTTTAACAATCAAGTTTCATAGTCTATTTTGGAAGTGATAAAATGTATTAAGGTCATGAAAAGAGTTATGCCAATGGAAAGATTATACCGATGACATCGAATGTTGAAGATCACATATTCTTTTTACATCGTAGGAAAGTTGTTTGTTTTAGATGAAAGGAAAGGTTGTCACCATGATATCTTGGACGATTTAAAAACTCTATAGAACGCCGGAAAGGTAACTTACTGCTTGGTCACAATAAGGATGAGTTTCCCTCTTAAAGTTTTAATTCACAATAGTCATGAAAAGATATGATATACTTTCCCCACATCTTTAACTGTAGAGAAATAAAGTATGACAAGTCTTGTAAAATGGGGTCGATAAAAGATTAGGGGATCAAAAGGTAAGGGCTAGCTTGTCAAAGGTGTTGTAACATGTGCGAATTTCGTAGCCTCATCAAAGGATCAGAAAGTTTAACTCAGGACAGAATACATTAGGCGCATCGTTTGGCGTAACTATATGAAGCCGGAGTAATACCTTAAATTTTGAGGATAAAAATTTTATAAGGGGGATAGATTGTAAAGACCCGAGTTTTCACAAAACTTAACATAGGCGTAGATTCACCCTAATTTGTTTACAAGAAGTTCAAACCCTATAATTAAAACTCCATAAACCTTAATGATGCTAGGTAAATAAAGTATGGATTAAAACTAAATGAACTTTAGTATTAAGTTTTAACATGAAAGTTTGGCCATCTAGATCACAACCCAAACATGAAATTTTAGCCTAAGGTCCAACATGAAAATTCAAGCCCCCATAAGCTCATAAATTAAATCATTGGAACCAAATTTAATTCTAGAGCCTAATTTATTAATTTAAAGCCCAATTAATAATTGAAGTCTTAGAAATCACAAAAATACCCAAACTTTAATCAAACATCAAAATGGTGCCCACATGAATTTTTAAATTATAAAAATAACAAAATAAACCCTTTCCAAACAGCCCCTTGGCTGGTCAGCCCTTCTGCCCCCAATGAGAGATATTGTGATGTGACTTAATTCTTGAATTTTAAATAAAGAAAGAAATGAGAGAAGTTGTGATGTGATGATTATCCAAGTTTAGAAGCAATCTAAATTTAAGACTCTACCTCATTAACTACATTATAGGAGAAAACTAGTCAAAGAAAGAATAGTAACTTAAACTGATTTATGAAAGACTTTCTGCTGGAAACCCCATTCATCATCAATTTAATTTTTATCTCCCAATCAAGAACACTATTTTCATTAGGTCATCTTGTCCTCTCTTGGAAGATTTGTTCGCCAAAGTTTCCATCAAGTTGGAAAGACATTTGATGGACAATTTTTGAGAATTAAAGAAAAGAAAAATTATAAAGATTTATTCTCTCTTCCTAGCCTATAAATAGGACCATTCTTCCTCACTTTTCAAAATATTTTTCCACTCTCCCTTCTCTCTAAAGTTCATCCAAGACCAGACCAAGAAGAGGAGAAAAGAAAAAGAAGAAGAAAGAAGAAGGAGAAGAAGGAAGAAATGAAGAAGAATGAAGAAAAAGAGGAAAGCAATAAAGCTAAGGCCTAAACTTCTTTTGATCAAGAACAAATCAAGTAAGAGACTTTATAAACTCCTCTTTTCTCTCCTAATATCATCTTGTAATCTTTAATCCTCTCTAAGATAAAAGAAACATGGACAAGAACGAAGATGAACCATGGAATCAAGAATACGAGCTTAGAACCTTGTTCTAGAAAAGTTTTGAAAAGACCAAAGATAAATAACAAATAATATATAAAGTGATTAAGAACCTTTTTATGAATATGGCATGTTGTTGTGATATGTTTTGATATGCTTTGAATGTGTTAAAATAAGAGGAATTGATGGTTGTATATTTTTTCGAAGAAATCATAAAAACAAAGTGATCTTTGGGCTATCTCCAAAACTTTTGTGTGAACCCAATCACCCCCAAATTAAAAACTATTTCTAACAGAGGCTCTTTAGTATGTCTTGAGTGTGTATGATTTTTGATTGGACTCAAAAGTGTGTTTTTGAACCCCTTTTCCATTTTTGAAGTTTCTGTGACAGAGAGACAGAACAACAATCCACTTTGAACCCTTGTAACGTTCCCTATACAAATCCCCTTGATCTAATCCACCTATCAAAAGAAAGGACTATGAGTATAGTTTTATCTACAGTTTACAGATCATTTTGGACTTGTATATTTTGAGATATCAGGTTTCTACCAGACGAACTCCTTTTTCAATAGATTCGGTTGTACCATTTTGTGGACCCCTTTATGTTCACAACCAGCTCTTGCTTTCTTCTTGAAAAACCTAGATAACATCTTAATCTATCGCTCTGTAAATTTCTAGAATTGTTTAGTGAGGTTTGTTATTTTTAAAGTATTTATGAGTCTCTTTGTCAGATTATGTAATTTTGGTTTATGTTGAGAAATAATGGGTTTAAGGCTTCACTTACCCCTAAGTCATGTTTGTTTCTTTTTTACTTCATCTATGGTTACAAATAAGTATTTATGGCTGAGATAAATGTTGTATGATCTTGGACTTATGTTATAACATCTCTCATGCATGGCCTGAGTATTAGGTGGAGGTGTTCACCTTGTGTCTAGCTTGGCTAGTGTTAGTTCTTGATGGATATTGTTGTTGTTGTGGACAAGTTCACGTGGTTTGTGAATTGGGTTTGATCTTGTGATGGAGTGGATGGTTTTCCCTTCTATGTTGTAACCTTGTGATGGGTACAGTGTAGCTTGGTGCACCATGTCAAACTGATAAATTTAATATAGACTCGCCAGGGACTCATAAGGGATGGTGGTTCCGAGATGCAGTGTAGTGTGACTCCTCACCTGGAAGCACCCCATCGCCCTTGGGGCATTAATGAGCTAGTGGAGTGTGCACTATACTACGGCTCATTGTGTGACAAGGTGGGTCTTTAAGATCAGTTATGGCCGGGGGTTCGCATGGACCGGTCGGTAAGTAACCCACATTGAGTCATGGTGACCACCAATAGGGAACTGTATCGTGGCTATCTAGGGGCTTAAATTTCTAAAGTTGTTGGTTTGTGTGATTCAGTTTTGTTGGATCCTTTCGGCGTAAAGGAATCCTGGTCAGGATTTAGGGTTTTCAGCATTTGTGCATATCATATTTCATTATATCCTGTTGTATGCATTATGTGTTAAAAATGTTGGGTCCTGAAGTTTTTTCTGGGCTTCATAGCTCATGGCGTTTCATGCCGGGATTTGAGAAAGAGATTATGATCGAAGAAGCCGCCGAAGAATATGTGGAACCGCGGCTTATGTGAACAAGTAGCAATGGAATTTAAAAAATTTATATATTTTTGTAATCTATTTATTTTACCGTTGGAATGTAATATTTAAAACAGGTTGTGCCATGTGTGAAAAAGTGAATAGTACTATCTTATGATAAATATCTAATTATGTTGGATGGTTGTGGTTAGAATAACCTTATATATTATAATTATGTCTCTTAACAAACCGAATTTTCAGGGCGTTACATATACGGATTGGGGTTAGTTTTGTAGAGATTCGAGGCTCTCAGAACTCCGGATCTTTGGTCTTTTGAGGTGGGGAGGGTTCCTATTTATAGATTTTTGGACGAGGTGCTGACTTGGTGCCGAAGTCTGATCTCAAGGTGGCGTGCGCCATGTGAAAGGAGGTGTGCGCCACTTGAGGTGGCGCGCGCCAGGGGTAAAAGTGGCTCGGGGGCTCTAAAATGGTTTTAACTAGTGGCATGAAAAGGTTATGGTGCGATGCTAGGAATTGAGTTTTGAAGTGGCGTGGGTCGGTGTGGATGGAAGTGGCATGCGCCACTTAGAGGTGGCGCAACGCTAGGTTGGGCTGCACCAAGGGGTATTTTTGGCATTTTAGGTGTTTTGGGTTGTTTCAGGGTGTTTTGGGATGTTTTGGAATGCATTACAAGTACTCATTGTACTCTCAGACTCGTGTGGAAGCTCCTTTGATGTGACTAATGTACATTTCATCATCGGAAGGCTCGCGAGAACTGGCCGATGTTTGGTTTAATCAAAATTGGGGTGTTTATAGTTGTCCCTCTTTGAAAAAACTCTTACAACATCGTGTGGGTGAGTGAATGTCAAAGAAATCATAGCCAGTTCCTTTTTATTAAACCGTTCATCAGGCAAAAACAAAAAGGATAAACAAAACAAAACAACACAAAGATAAAAACAAAAACAAAAAGCAAAAGAACTTCTATCCTTTTAAGGTCATGAGTGGACCGCATGCATCAGTTTATAGTCGTGCCGTACTGCGAGCAATCAGTTTATAGTCGCGCCGAATTACGAGCAATAGTTTATAGTCGTGCCAAACTACGAGCGTAGTTTAAGGTCGTGTATGACCGTTTATTTAGTTTAATGTTATGTGGGACCCAAGGTACTCAGTTTAAGGTCATGAGAAGGACCGATTTATTCAAATTTGGATCATGGGACGGACCCAAAAGCTCTCAGTTTTAGGTCGTGAGACGAACCCAAATCACTCAGTTTAAGGTCATGAGACAGTCCTTCTTTATATTCCCGGGTTATGAGAAATGAAGCTGGGTATGTAAGAAAGATCGAATGATTGAGGATGAGTTGAAAATTTTCAAAAACTATTAGAGACGGACCCCAATTTTTGGAATTTTGAGTTTTAAAACTTAAAAAGTTGACGAATGAGAGGTGGACATGTGGCAGGCGCCACGTGTCTTTGGATAGGTGACATGGCACCACGTGGCACATGGCACGAGAGGAGGGAAGTGGCGCGCGCCAGGCCATGTTTGGTCTTTCCAGCGCGCGAGGAAGGAAGTGGCGTGACGCCATGTGGGAGGAGGGAAGTGGCGCACGCCAGGTTGGCCAACAGTCCGATTTTTTCTTTAAATTCGATCGGCGGTTCATTTGAGCTGTACGCGAACCTCTTCTCTACACTCTCTCTATTCTCTCTACTTTCTTTACTTTCCAGCAATGACAAACAATAAAGATCAGGCTACCAGTAGTGTGGGTTACGAGGTGAATCTGACCCCTGTAGCTCCGGTGGTCCTTGTCCCAACACAGTCCAGTGGGACCCAGAGCACCGACTCCTTCTTCAGGGGTCTCCCTGCACTTGGAGGGCTCAGCGGGTCCCTCTCCAGCTTTTCTCCGCAGACTTCTCTGCGGTCTACTACCATGGACGGTCTGTTTGAGGCTGGTGATGCCGCTCATGCTACGGAAGAGGGCATACCTTCGGAGCATCACACTGTTGAGGAGCCAGAGGTGGACAGCCCTCAGGTCCCAGATCCCTTCCGCGTGGTTCTGGCCGAGGATATGCCAGGGGGTTTTGACCCGGTGAGGTACGACCCTCTGGCTCGTTCGTGGGATTTCTTGCCTCCTACCCGCTTCTAGTACGCCGACCCCAGCACAGAGCCGGATCTACTCCTTCGATCACCGAGTTTCCATCTCTCAGTGTCCAACCGCCATGTATACCTTGCCGCTTTTCCTATTTCAATTCTACTTTAATGAAACCAAAAGAAATTCAAAAAACTTTAAAAAAAAATTGTGGACTTAGATATATGCACAGGGTAGGCCCGAAGCGTTTGGATAAATGGTTTCTCATAATATAACACCAAATAACTTGAACCTCTAAAATTAAAACAGATTCAAACTTAAAAATATTTGTCTGCCTAGGATGAACCCCGTATTTCTTTCATTCTATATTTTTGTAAATATGTATGTTTTTGGTTTTTTGCCATTGGGTTCTGTGTTAACGTATCCCGCGGTGGAAAATTTTTGTTTTTGGCCATAGATTAACATTTTCACATTTTTTGAGGACAACTTTTTTTTTTATTTTTGTTAAAAGTTGGGTCGCGTATCGACACGTCCCGAGTTGGTTAGGCTTTTGATCGTCCCGACCAACTTAGGTCATATTTTAACACTTCCCCAGAGGAAATTATTTTTGTTCCAAGATTAACGTGTTTACGTTTTTCTAAGAAAATTTTTGTTTTATTTTTGGTATTTTGGAGTATTTTAATTAATTTCGTCTTGGGTCACGTATTGACATTTTCCAAGAAGGGCAGGGCTTCTCTTCGGTTTGCCCGAATTAGATTACACATTAGGCCCAGCGCTCGATGACTTACATAACGATCCGAATGAGCCCCAATTTGGTTGGATTAGCTAGTCCCGACCAACTTTAGGTTGAGTCGTACATATTTTTAAGGGAATTAACTAACTTGTTTTTGTTTATCCCTAGACGAATGTTTGCACATTTTGTAGGGTTTTTTTAGATATTTTAATTAACTCCTTTGTGGGTTACGTATTGACGTTTCCTGAGGAAGGCGGGGATTCCCTTCGGTCTGCCCGAATTAGGTTAGACATTGGGCCCTGCGCTCGACGACTTACATGACGATTCGAATGTAACCCAATTTGGCTAGATTAGCTCATCCAGACCAGCTTTAGGTTGAGTCGTATGTATTCCCGATGGAATTATCTGACTTGTTTTTATCCCCAGACAAATGTTTGCACATCTTCCTAGGAGGTTTTTAGGTATTTTTAATTAACTCCATCCTAGATTACATATTGACGTTTCCCAAGAAGGGCGGGGTTTCCCTTTGATGTGCCCGAATTAAGTTACACATTGGGCCCAACGCTTGACGACTTACATGATTGCATTTTAGTCCGACTTAGGTTGCATTTTAAGACTTCCTAAGACATAATTTTTTCCTTTTTTAGGCACTAGAAATAGCGTTTGCATGCTTTTCTAGGTTTATTTCATTTTTGATTTTTGGTTTTACTTAAGTTTCATTTTCATGCTTCCTAAGATATAATTTTTCTTTTTTAGACACTAGAAATAGCATTTGCACCCGTTTCTAGGTTTATTGGAATTTTGCTTTTTGCTTTTATTTAAGTTGCATTTTCATGCTTCTTAAAATATAATTTTTCATTTTAGATACTAGAAATAGTGTTTGCACCCCTTTCTAGGCTTATTGAATTTTTCTTTTTGGTCTGACTTAAGTTGCATTTTCATGCTTCTTAAGACTGTTTTTTTTTTCATTTTAGGCACTAGAAATAGCGTTTACACGCTCTTCTAGGTTATTGGAGTTTTGCTTTTTGGTTCTATTTAAGTTGCATTTTCATACTTCTTAAGACATAATTTTTCTTTTTAGGCACTAGAAATAGCGTTTGTACGCTTTTCTAGGTTTATTGGATTTTTTTTTGGTCCGACTTAAGTTGCATTTTCATGCTTCTTAAGACTTATTTATTTTTCATTTTAGGCACTAGAAATATCATTTCCACGCTTTTCTAAATTTGTTGAATTTTTTCTTTTTAGTTATCAAATTAAGCTGCGTTTCTTACTACTTAACATGATGGATTTTTTTTTTATTTTCTTAGTCATATTATGCACTCTCTTTTTCTTTAGCTTTTCTTTCTTTAGTCTATACTATCTGACGATTTTTTTTATTTTTCTTCTTTTTTACAGACTGACGATTATCTACGCGGGTTCGGGAGCTCTGCTCGGATCCTTGAGTGGTACCAGGTTGTCCCACTGGAGAGTCGGGTGCTCATTGACAGATCCGAGTTTAGCCAGTTTATTCCCATCCTCACGAGTACTCATAATGACAGAGTACTTCTGACGGCTTTGGTGAAGAGGTGGTGGGATACCACCAACACCTTTCACTCCCCGTCCTTTGAGGCCACCCTGACCCTGCTTGATTTTGCTATGATCACGGGGATCAGGGTAGGGGTAATCCACTTCCCCTCGACACCACTATCGGTTTGTGTCCAGCGGCACTCACCTACTGGCTAGGCAAGGTCCCACGCATAGCCAATTCAGGACGTATCCGGTACGATTGGCTCGTAGGGAGATACATGGGGTTTGAGTGCACTGAACCCTGCCACTTCGAGTGGGTTACTCATGCATTCCTACTCTATTTCATCGGTACGTGCCTGTTTTCAAACAAAAACAACACTGTTCCCTTGTACTTCCTAGGATCCTTGCACGATTTTGACCGGATAGCGTCCTTCGACTGGGGAGGAACAACTCTGGCGACGCTGTATACCGATCTACGGTCTGGCTATCAGACCAAGGAGAGCTCTGTGATCAGGTATTGGCAGATTTTTGAGGTATGATTCTCCTCACACTCTTTATCTTTTCAGTTTGTCCATACCTTTATTACTTATTTAACTTGGCTTAACTTATTCTGTTCATTTTTTTGTTATCTTTTATGTATTATGTTATTTTATTTATTTATTTATTTACAGCTGTGGGCCTATGAGTTCATGAGTTTACCGCATCCAGAGAACACCCACTCCGATCCCTAGGTCATCCTGAGAGCAGCTCGGTGGGACCGGAGCACACGGGGAAGGAAGGAAGATGTGAAGGATCTAAACACCTACCGCCTTACCGTGGATCGCCTGTCCCCTGCAAAGGTATGTTCTATCTCAATTTTACAAATGATTGATTTTATTTCTATGATTCTTCTTTGTATGTAACCTGTGCTGAGTTTACTTTGCAGGTGAATTTGCGAGTGTGGGTGAGGATCTGATGAGAAGTTTCCAATCTCATCAGAGGAGGATCTTGCTGGAGGGGCCATTCTGCCGGGAGTGGTTCTTGGGCGAGCAAGTAACCCGCCAGACGCTGGGACTGGACCACTTTTGGGTCCCCAAGCCGCCTCCACTTAGCATGAGGTTAACCCACACCGTGTCACCCGACAACGTCGATGAGGCAGTGTACAGCTTCGCAGCTCAGGATTTCCTAGCCGAGGGGGAGTACGTTGTTTTTTCACGTGACCATCTGATGCGTCTGATGGGCGTCCAGCTTGCGGGGATGCAGGCTGGACATCCCTCGACATCTAAGGTTCCTCCGGTTGTGGGTGATCGTCCTCCTCCTACTACTTTTGGGGGTGGTGAGACTACTCGAGCTGCCCGGGGTGCTACCGGTGGTGCCTCGACCTCTTGAGCTGCTCTTGCTGCTTGTAGGGCCTTTTTGCCTCCATTACCTCAGGAGGTGCAGGCCCATCCTCACGGATTTCCATATATTATTCCTATTCTCACTCCTGAGATACCAGAGCCAGAGCTACGTTTGGGTGGGGATGAGCAGGTACTTCCTTTCTTTTAGTTGGCATCTCTCCTTTCTTTTAATCAGATATGTCAGTCCGTCTAACATGTTATCTCCTTGTCTCTTTATTTCTATTTCAGGTCCTCCAGGTCTCCCGACCTTACATGGAGGGCCTCCTCAACACCTGCTCGAGCCTGATGATCCTGGTGAGGCAGCAGACCCAAATGCTGGTGAACGCACATGTGCATCCCATCCCCCGACGCAGTTAACTTCGTCCTCGTCCGTTGAGTGCTCTTGTTTTCATTTATTAGTTCGTAGGCCCTTTTCTCTTCTCTTTCTTCTCTTTTTTATGCACATGTATATATATATATATATATATATATATTTTTGTACTTATTCTTTTTCTCTCTTTTTTGCACCGTCCTTCCGTCAGCCGTACCTCAGTGCATGGGACATCCTCGTCCTCTCATGCCACTTCTCTAGCTGCTGTCGGTCCATCTGCAACTTCCCAGGGGTCTGCCCTTGTTGACTGGAGTTCGTAGAGAGCATCAGGCTAACAGTGACAAGGACTTCGATTCGGGGAATGCCACCACTTCTACATCCTCCATCCTAGAGCCTCTACGTCATACCCGTCGCCGACGAGACTAGGCTTCCCTCTCTCTCTCTTTTGATTTTATTTGATGTATGCCTGAGATACACTTTTCTTTTTCTGCATATACATTCTTATTTTTCATTTGGGATAGGCCTTTGTGCCTAGTTCGATTATTTATTTAGCACTCTTTTTCAGTTTGTTTTTTTTTTTGGTATGGATACTTTATTTATTTATGGATGGATTGTACTTTATTTGCATGGATGGTTCTATACACGGGCTATGTATCTGCAGGGTTTCTATTTAGAGGGATTCTATTTACAGGATTCCTCCACAGGGTTTGGTTATGTATAGGGTCTATCTATTTTTCTCTTTTCTTTTTTTTTTTTTTTTTTTTGTATATACAAGATTATTTATTTACAGGGGAT
>JAUTBS010106156.1:0-12795 GCA_032361285.1 Aequorea victoria | reverse complement strand
AGCCCACGTTGTGATTGCAATTCCCGTCAAAGAATTGAGCCAATGTTTGGCTTTATCCTTGAGGGAAAAGGGAAATAGGCGCAATCGTAGGGCGTCATCTGTGAAGTGCTGTATTTTGACAGTGGAGCACACTTCAAGGAATTCGTCCAGATGTTTATACGGGTCTTCATTATTAAGTCCAAAGAATGATGGTAACATTTGGATTGTGTTGGACCTAATCTCATAGTGGGCGGCTCCCACTTCTGGCAGCCTAATGCACGTGGGAGGTATGTATGCAGAGGGAGTAAAATATTCCCTCAATTGCCTCGCTTGGTGTTCGGGTGGATCCATTTCTTGAGTGTTACTAGCTTGTTCTGGTGGATCCATTTCGTGAATGTGAGTTAAGTATTCAAGCCTAGGGCAATGGGCGAGTGCTTTATTGATCCTACAAGTCCGTTCAATTTCTAAGTCAATCGGGATAAGCTCAGGATCGCAAGATCTTCGACCATGCATACACAATCAACAACCCAACAGTGCTCTAGCCCCCTAATGCAAGAATGCAACCACAGAAATAAAAGTAAAGCTCACAGTGCGTTGAGTACGAAGCTGCACGCCCTGCTTTGCTCTGCTAATCTCGAATGTTCTTGGTGATCGAACTCCTGTGAAGACAACGTACAACAAAAAGACACAAAAACAAAAACAAAATTTAGAATGTAAAAAGAAAATCCTACTAAGAATTAAAATAGAACTAATCTTAAAACAAATAGCCGTGCTTTAAGTCCCCGGCAACGGCACCAAAATTTGATCGCTTGTCATTTGCGCAGTCAAATATAAAATTTATAAAATAATCGAGTGATACAACTACTCCGTAGAACAGTGTGTAAGACCGGATATCAATCCACAGGGATAGAAAGGCTAAGCTATAATGTTCACTAATTAATCCTATGTTTAATTCTGCAGCGGGAGAACCAAAGTGGAATTTTTGTGATTAAACTAATGAACAAAAATTAAAAGGGTTGAAACTTAATAAGAGAAGATCTAGGGCGACATGAATTCACCCTAGTCCTATAATCGTAGAATTTAAAAATAGTTTTAGTTGCTTTCGATTGGATCATTCAGAGCACCATCAAGGCTACAAGCTTAATGGTGCAAACAAGAAAAACTCGATAAGGGCAGAGATCGGCATAGACTATCTAGAGTAGCACGAGTTGTCCATAATCAAACTACGAAACAACTCGTCTTCTCCAAGAATAGTCTATCACGACACAAGCCCTCACGAAACAAACAAAACTCTTGTAAAAACATGCATTCGACTAATCACAGAGAAGATGAACGCAAAGGTGAAAAACAAACGTTTAAATCGATAATGAAAACACGAAACCATGAATCCATAAATCCTCAAAAATGTTTTACAATGAACGATCCGAAACAAAAACTATCCAAACCAAAACTAGATCTAACAACTACATTACAAAGAGCGCTAGGGTTTCATCGAAACCCTAGAAGAAAAACCTAGTCGCTCATCGTCGCGATGAACGAAGAAGAAGATCCGTGTACGCAAGCCATTGATCCGTCTTTCGCGATTCTCCCGAGCCCTAGCAGCCTTTCCACCTCTCCAAAGCCAATTTTGCAACCCTAGACACTGATTTCTCTTTTCTTTTTATACCCGGCTCCAAATCTCGCGAATTAATGAAAATAAAAATTATGTCTGCCGACTTTCCGTCCGGACGGAAATTGGTGCGTCCGGACGGACTGCACCCGAGAATACCCATTTTTCTTTGAATCAAAAAGTCTGGACTTTGAAAGTGGAGAGTCCGGAATTTGCTCTATTTAGGTGTATTTTGGCCTTCTTTTCCTCTTTGGTCCATTCTACCTGTTGCTGCATAAAAATACACTAAAACCAACATTAAATCACCGACTCAAGGACGTAACATTGCACATTGGAGGGCTTAAAAGTACACTTTTAAGCTCAGATCAATACTGGTGAGGAAGCAGACCTAGATGCTGCGATATGTGTATGTCGACCCCATCCCCCAACCTTCACACCTCCCTCCTCGTTTGGTGAGTGATTTTATCTTTATTGCACGTCTTTCTCATTTATTTATTCACATTACATTTATTATTTTGATAGTGGGTTTCTTTTTTGTTTTCCTTTTTTATTTACAGCCTCCCTCCGGCAGTCGCGACCTTTCCACCCACGGGACTTCCTCATCCTCCCATGTCGTCAGCCTGTCTACCGTAGGTTCGTCTGCTACTGCTCCCTGAGATCTTGCTCCGTGGACTGGGGTTTGGCGTGTCAGACTGATAGCGATGACGAATATGATTCAGGGAATGCCACCACTTCTTTCTCCTCAATTCCGTCTCCCTCGCGCCGCACCCGACGTCGACATAGATGAGGATGTTTTTTTGATTTCCCCTGTATTCTGTACACTTCATATACACTTATTTGATAAACTTTCGTGCTTGATTGGATGTTAGTTTAGCACATTTATTTAGGTCTTTTCTATATTCTTTTCTTTTTATGGATGCTCCATTTTTTTTATACATGGATGGTTCCCTTCTTTTTCTGTTCATGGATGGTTCTTTTTTTTTTTTTGGACTTTGTTGCATCTTTAGAATTCAAATAAATGTATGTATGAATGATAGTAGATAGCGAGACATAGACCAGAGCGGCTGTGTCACTATCCGTAGACTGCAAACACCAGTGGTGACGATTCAGACTTGAAGCAAGGGAGAAACAAACACAACTGCTTTATTGAATCAAGGTGGCGCGTGCCATATGAGGTTGTGTGTGCTACTTTGCTAAAAGACATGGCGCGCGCCATGATGACATTGTGTGCGCTACATTGGGTTTTGCATGAGGTGGCGCACACTGGGTTTTGGCCCCCTGAGATCCTCTATATAATGGGATATCCAACATTCTTCTGTAGTCAACTCTTGTTCTTTGAAAATGGCTTCTTCCATTCAAAGTTCTATTTCCTCATGGACTGATGAGTTTACTAAGATCGAGCAAACCAATTTTGTAAATTTTGGTTTGAACGCTCTTTTTCATTTAAGGGCCGCGAGGATAGATTGGAATTCTCTGAAGGCATCTACTCGGCTATGGGATCCGGTGGGCTATATATTCATACTTAGAGACGAAGAACTATATCCCACTATCGAAGAGTTTGCAACTATCTTGCATCTCTTCCCTCGAGAGGAAATTTTGATCCTTACTTCTCTTGTGAGTCCGAAGAAACTTTTGAGAGAATTATGCGATTTGAGCGGTAGTGAGGCTTCCATTGTTCTGCATGGAGGGGTTCTCGACATACCCTGTCTGGTGAACCGCTTCCACCCTTCCGACTTTCTTTCAGACTTTCCTTTTCAATCTTGTCGTTGCTACACCTTATGCATCTATCTTCTAGAATATTTCCTTATTTTCTTAGGAAATGATGATGTCAGTACTACTCTGGTACAGGTAGCTTCTTAGATAAGGGAGGAAAAGAATTTTGTACCGCTGATTTTGGCCGAAACTCTTATTGGTTTGGATGTCGTTCATTCTAGTGTCTCTTTTGTCTTTGCGGGCACTCCCTTGTTTCTATAGGTATCCCTCAAAACTCTCTTTTTTTTTGTATTTCTCTCATGTTTTTTGCTTAACTCTCATTTTTCTATATTTCTCTCAGATTTGGTTGATGGAAAAGGTGAACATTCTGGAGCATCCGTTGGTTGGAGTCTATACTTCGAGAGCCTTTTTGAAGAGAAGAGTTTGCTACCATTGTACCACCACGATTGAGTGGAAAATTTTCTTTGATGCCCTGACTGATGAAGACATTTGTTGGCGTTATCCCTGGTGGACTATTCTTGTAGCAACGATTTCGACCGTGGAGCATCCTGGTATTCTGCTCGTGGGCTTGAGGTTGACTAATTTTTATCTTCATTCTCATATTTTGTGTCAACTTGGTGATCCTCAGACATGCCTTCTGGCAACGATGGTTTATATGAATACCTCTTCTCATTATTCCCATCTTCTAGAGTATAATTGACAGTTCTGGCCATCTTGAACGAGGATTGACTTGGGAGATTTGTGAGTAGTGCCTTTTTGATGATTACTTGACATGGTTGGGAAGCGAGATATATCGCAAAGTGAAAGAAGATAATAATGTGAGAAGAATGAGGACTT
Organism: Aequorea victoria; assembly: GCA_032361285.1. Classification (NCBI taxonomy): domain Eukaryota; kingdom Metazoa; phylum Cnidaria; class Hydrozoa; order Leptothecata; family Aequoreidae; genus Aequorea; species Aequorea victoria. The sequence continues at coordinate 8,657 of JAUTBS010106156.1, read as the reverse complement.
GATCTAGTTATTCCTGCTGCACTTCTATTATTATGTTGTTTTCTTTCTCTTCCTTTCTTTTTTAAGAAAAAAACTTGGGATTTGAGTTTTTCCTTTTCATATATGAACTTTTAATCATTAAAATTGAGTAATGAGAAATTCTTTCTTTTTTGATCTTTGATGTTTTCCCTTTGTTCATTCGATATTCGTTTTTGTCATATAATGAAAACTATTCGAAGGATTTTAAAGGGATCTTTACATTGGATCATATTTATATGGAAAGGGTTTGAAAGATGAAGCATTTGAGCATGTTTCCTTTCCCCTTTCAAGAGAGGGTTTTTTTATACAAGTTTGGGCCGAACTTCAAACTGAAGTTACCTACGTATCCCAAAAAAAAGAAAGAAATCAGACCATAACGTAGTTCCGGTCTGGTTTAAACTCGAGTTTTAACACTAACCTTTTTTTCAATGCCCTTATTTTTACCAAAGTTTCCCTTTTGGGTTTTCAACCTTACGGGTTGCTCTAACTTTTGCTTGGGTCGTCATTTTATCGATTTTCAACCCAGCAAGCCTTTCTTATCTTTATATTTCTTTTAAGGTTAATACTTCTTGACCTGGTCCAAATTGGTTGGGGTGTTGAAAGTGTTTCCGCCCAAGTCCATAATAATAACGGCTCCTCCCATCATAATGGCTTTGATTATGTATAGCCCGACCCAATTTGGTTTGAATTTTTTTCCCGGGTCAAAGATAGGGGCTCAAATTTCTTTGAGCACTAGGTCCCCTTGTTTGAGATTCCAGACCTTATCCCTTTTATTAAATGCCCGTGCTACCCTTTTCTGATAGCCTTGAACATAAAAGAGTGCCCTGAGTCTCCTTTCATTGAACTAAAGGAAGTTTTCAGAACGGTTCCTTTGCCAATCGGCTTCTGGTAAGTTGCATTCTGCTATCACCCTGAGAGAGGGAATCTCTAGTTCTATGGGTAGAACAACTTTCATCCCATATACTAGAGAGTATGGGGTGGCTCATGTCGAGGCTCGAATTGACGTTCTGTATCCCCAAAGGGAAAATGACAACTTCTGGCCAATCCTTACTAGCGTCTATCGTCCTTTGCAGGATTCTCTTGATGTTCTTATTTGTCGCCTAGACTGCTCCGTTGGTCTGCAGTCTGTACGGGGACAATTTATGCGTTATGATCCTGTATTTCTCAAGAAAATCCAGTACTTCCCCTTGAAAGTGTGATCTATTATCTGATACTAATTCGTGGGGAACACCATATCTGCAGATGATGTTATGCTTGATAAACTTAGCCACGTGAGATGCTTTGAGGACTGAGAAGGAAGTAGCCTCGACCCATTTGGTGAAATAGTTGATATCTACTGAGATGAATTTGTGTCCATTTGAAGCCTTCGGCGTGACTTTTCTAATGATTTCAATTTTCCAAATTGAAAATGGCTAAGGGGATGTCATATTGTATAGTTCTGATGGCGAAACATGTACCAGATTTGCATGGAATTGACATTTGTGGCATCTTTTGATGAACTTAACACAATCCATTTCCACAGTCATCCGTAAATAGCTTTGCTGCAAAATCATTTTGACAAACATCATCCCATTCATGTGTGGCCCGCAGACCCCTTCGTGTACTTCTTTTACAATTTCTCGACCTTCCTCGTCTGTTACACAAAGTTTGTTCACTCCCAGATAAGCCTGTTTGTACAGCATTCTGCCACAGATGACGAATTGAGCTGATAATCTTCTTATGACTCTCTTATCTTTTTCAGTGGTATCGTCTGGGTATTTTCCTTTATCAATGAAGTTCCAAATGCTGTGAAACCAAGGCAAACCATCCCCGACTTCTTGCTCTAAGGCTGCGACTTCGTATGCTCTCATGCTCCGCTGTTCAATTACGAAAGGCCTTCTTTTTGCCTTTGGGGGTATGTCAATCATGTAAGCAAGAGTGAAAAGGGCATTAACAAATTTATTCTGAAGCCTGGGTACATGGACGAAAATGACAACTTCAAAATTATGAACAAGTCTGTCGAGCTCTTGGTAGTATGGTATCAATTTTCCTACTTGACTTTCCATTTTCCACTGGCTTGGGAGATGACCAAGGCAGAATCACCAACCACTTCTAATTTCTTCGCTCCTAATTCCAAGGCAACTTCTATCCCGGCGATACACGCTTCGTAGTTGGCTTGATTGTTGGTGGCCTCAAAATTCAATTTATAGGCCAACGAAACTTGCGAATCATCTGGAGTGACTAGAAAAATTTCAATTTCATAACAATATTGGTTTGAGGCACTGTCAAAAATATAAAACTCATAGCTCATTCTCGACCTTCATCACATCTTCATTGGGACACTAAAACTCTAAATATTCTTCTCCCTCAATTGGCTGATCGACCAAGAATTTTGCTACGGCTCTTACTTTTATCAACTTTTTGGTCTTATAATGCAATTTGAACTCGGCCAATAATAGAAACCATCAGGTCAATCTTCCTGTCAGTGCAAGCTTTTCTAATAGGCACTTAAGTAGGTCCATTCTATAAATCAGCACTACAGGGTATGCCAGCATGTAGTTTCAGAATTTTTTTTATGACCACACCAAAGCCCAGCAAGTTTTCTCCAGCGGCGTATATCGGGTTTCACATTCTATCATTTTCTTGCTCACGTAATACACAACATTTTCTTTGCCATTGTCCATTTCTTGCACTAGCATGCAGTCTATCACAGATTTGTTCACTGATAGGTACAGAATTAGCGATTTTCCTAGTTCCATAGGAGAAAGCACCGGAGGCTTTTGTAAGTATCATTGGATGAATTTAAAGGCATTTTAGCAATGCTGATCCCATTAGAATTTTGTGTTCTTTTTGAGAAATTAGAAAAGAGGTTCATATGTTGTAGTTTGCTTTGAGGTAAAGCGACTAATGAACATAATCTTTTCTAGGAATCCTCTAACTTCTTTCTCCGTTCTTAGGGGAGATATTTCCATAATTTCCTTGATTTTAGAAGGGTCCACCTCTATGCCCCTTTAGGTGATGATGAATCCCAACATCTTACCTGTAGTAACTCCAAAAGCACATTTCTGCAGATTTAGCCTCATTCGGTACTTCTGAATCCTTTCAAAGAATTTTTCCAAACCTGGGATATGCTTTATGGTCCTTAGATTTGACAATCATATCATCGACATATACTTCAATTTCTTTGTGTAACATGTCGTGAAGAAATGTCGTTGCACAGTGTTGGTACGTGACTCTTGTATTTTTCAGATCGAAAGACATAACCTGATAACAATACGTTCCTCATAGCGTGGTGAACGTAGTCTTTTCTCTATTTCGGGGGACATGAGGATCTGGTTGTGTCCAGAGAATCCATTTATGAAAGAAGCAAGGCATGAGTGTTGTTCACAAGGACGTCTATATGCGACAGAGGAAAGTTGCCTTTTGGACTTGCTTTGTTAAGATCTCGAAAGTCAACACAAACTCGCACACGACTGTCTTTCTTTGGTACAGGGACAATATAAGCCACCCACTTGGGGTACTCTATCACCTAAAGAGAGCCGACGTTCACTTGCGTGGTAACTTCCTCTTTGATTTTGAGGGCCCAGTCTGGTCTTACACGTCAAAACTTCTACTTTACTGGTTTGGCATCGAGGTAGAGGGGAATTTTGTGTTGGACGATTTGTAAGTCTATTCCGGGCATATCTTCGTATGACCATGTGAAAACATCTTTAAATTCCCTTAATAGGTTGATTAAAGGCTCACGTTCTTCATATGATAAAGCAGAGCTGATCTGAACCATTTAGGGATCCTTCTCGGTACCCAAGTTTATTGAAAAAAATTCTTCAATTAAGGGTTTAGCGCATATCTCTTCTTCTTTTTTAATTAAAAATTTATCTCCTAGGGAATAGCCCTATCAAAAGCATTTTTGGAGTAAAAAATCATACATTCAAATGGAAGTACAACAGGGTAACCAGAAGAGTTTCTCATTTCATTATTATTGTCAGCAAGAGTTACAAAATCTGATGTGAAATTAGGAGAACTAGAAGACCGAAGCACCCTAACAAATGGGTACTCGGCAGACTCACAACCAGACTTCAGACCTACTAATGTAGACGAGTCTGACTCTGACACTGACTCTGACCCTCTATCTATCACATTCAAGACATTATATTCATAAACCCAATTATTGATTACAACGCTATCCATATCTACTATCAGGTTGGAACAGTCGATTGGCGCGCCACTGTTCAACATTGCAACCACCTCTGCACCCTCTTCTACGTGCGTTAGAGCTGCTCCTTCTTTGAAGAGCGACCCCAACGTCGGTTTTCTCCTAGATTCTCGATCTAGTCTCACTTACGCGCTCCTTTTGCTTCACTCTCATCCTCCGTCTCGTCCTCTTGTAGCTCGTTGTGTATTAGTTGATGCTGGAAGTATATCTCCAGCCCCAGTGTTTTTTACCCAAACCGCTCGTCTGTCCACGATTTCAGGAATCCACATAATGGGAAGGCCTCGACTTCCTTGACAAACTGCCCGTTCAAAGACCCGTAAGCCAGCATCGGATCTATGTATTCTTTACCGCTTCTCTTGGCCCTTTCCTTTTTTTGTGCTTCCGCTACTTTCTCAGCATAATCCTTGGTTTTGGGCTTGTATCACACTCCGAAGGCATGGCGATTCCCTTGAAAATCTATCGGTTTAATCATATCTTGCTAAATTTTTTCAAGCCCTAAGCCTGGGAAGTATGACATTTCGACCATCATGGTTACCACCTGAGGTTTCATGTACAACTGCTTTTCTATCATCAGAGTTTGGACAGCTGCTGACACATTAAATTGGAATCCGCTCAGGGTGAGATCTTTCTCCCCATGTTTTATTTTTAGCAAAGGGGTGTCATCGGTAACCAGCAACTGAATACTTGATTCTCCAAAAATGGTCAAGACAATACTGTCTCTTACCATTTTGACCTTCTGATGAAGGGTGGATGAGACTGCTTACACAGTGAGGTCATGTAACCATGGTTGGCCCAACAATAAATTGAAAGAGGTCAGCACGTTCAGTACGTGGAACTCTATCTCGCTTTCTGTTAGTCCCATGGTAACTACAAATTTGACTACCCCCAGTATATTTCTACGGGTGTTGTCATAAGCTCGCACCCCTTGGGTAGTTGGCATGAAATCTTGCTCTTCCAGCCCGAGACAATGTGTTGTTCTGAGTGTACAAACATTCAGTGTTGACCCATTATTAATCAGTACCACGGGAACCCATTTTCCTAGGCACTTGACTATCACATGGAGAGGCTTTTTGTGCAGGGGTCCTTCGACTAGCAAATCTTTCTCAGTGAAGGTGATAACATTAGTCAGCCGAGTAGGGGCTACTATTCCTACAAGTTGTTCAGAAGTGGTGTCTATAGAGATGTCAGTTTTACTCAAAGCCCTCAGAATGGTCAGTCTGTGCATGTGGGACGCCATCAGTAGCCCCCTGATGCTCAAATTAGCCTAGATTTTCTTAAGCTGTTTCAGTACAACGTCATCCTCTTTCTGGGTTTCCACTATTGGCTGACTAGCCTCACCTTTCTCTAGGTGCGTTGGCTTGAAATGCCTCTCACTCCTAATTAGATGCTTCACTTCTTTCTCCTGATCCCGTAAACCGTCCCATAAGTCTGACAAGTTTAGTCCTTCCAATTCCTGCAGGTCGTCTTCCTTTGCTTTTCCCTTTCCTTTATCAGTTTTTAGGTGGTCTATGCAAGCTTTCAGGTCTCCTTCTGTGGTCGGGCCCTGTTCTTTTTCTTCCTCTGCTTCCTGTCTGTTGATCTTTCTTATTGCACGTAGCTCCTCTTCTTTCCAACTGTTGTCAGGCCCTGAGTAGTCCCAGATGTCATCATCAAGAACAAAAAAGTCTAAGATGCCTTTCTCTTCTTAGGATGTGGTATCCAGGCTGGCATTCTGTTTACCTGTGCTCTTATTTAATGTTTTGAAAATCAGACCGGACTGGACAGTTCGACCGATTGAACCATCGATCAGTCTAGGTTTTGGTCCGGTTGAACCATCAAAATCCATCAAAGCAAAAAAATAGTGTATTTTGTAAAAATCGAAAAAACTGCCGGTTGAACCGGTCCCGATTTGATAAAACCGTCCGGATTTCAGAACTACTAGATTCACACTTTTTTTAATTTATACACCCACCAGATGCATCAAAGACTTATACATAATGCTTAAATGCTTGTATTGGTGGGTGTATAAAGCAAATAAGTGTGTACATTTAGTATGTTTATTATGTTTTTATGTTCTAAAAATAAAAAAATATATATTGAAATAAATATCTTAAATAACAATGTTATTTATTTGAGATTTTTATACCTATTTTTGTAATTTATATATTTTTAAATTTATTAATAATATAATTATGACGTCACGATTTGATTCCGGTTGAACCAGTGATCTAATCACCCAATCTCTTTTTCGGTTCACTCACCGGTCTGATTTTCAAAACATTGTTTCTATTCTTGTTCTCTTTTGCAATCTCATTGTCAGTGTGCCTGATTTCTGCCGTGTTTTCTGCTTTCTTGCTCTCATTTCCTCTTACTACCTCATCCAGACCCTGGTCTTTCCCGGACTCGGTTTCAACCTTGTTTTCTGGTTCTTTCTCAGGTTCTGACTTCGATTCTCTCCTTGATCCATTCTCGTTGTTCTCTGATTTCCCATCCGATTCCTCTCTAGATGCTTCCTGTGTGTCTTCTTCTTCTTCACTGTTCTTGGGTTGGAAACCATAGGCAAAAAGGTTCTCTTCATCGAGGTCACTCCACCCCCACTTCCTTTTAACTGGCTATATACTTTTCCATTTTCTGATTCGTCCGAGGAGAGCTAACCATCATTACCGATGGCTATGTTCGAGTCATAGAAGGCAAATTAAACATGCACCTCATCATTTTTGACCATGTTGTCCCACTCATCCATCAGTTCCTCTGCTTCCTCAAGTTTTGCTAGATCATTCTCTTCCACATATAAATCCCCCTCTGCATCTAGGGAGCATAGGGAATTCTCTTCTAGAAGAGGTGGATTTGGTTTGACGGTCCCCTCCGGACAAATATAGATACTAGGATCATAGTAGGGTGAGATAGTATGAACACAATTCAGATTTCAATGGGGTGGATTCACATGGTTCAACAAAGGGTTGGTGGTTACATTGGGTTTAACCGTCGTTGGAGGTGGAACCACCTTATTATCAATGAGGTCCTGGATTTGATGCCGAAGCCTTATGCAATTATTGATCGAGTGTCCATGCCTCTGATGGAAGGCGCAGTATAACATAGGGTTATATCTGATTGGAAGTGGGTCAGGATGAGGAGTTGGATCAAGGGGCTTAATACGTCATATCTCCATCAGCCTGAGGAATAATATGGAGAGTGACACGTTTAACTGAGTGAATACCCTTCTCTAGAATCTGCACGCAAAAGGTGGGTCGAGCTGACCCGATTGTAGGTTGAGAAGGTTAACTTCTGCAGTTCTTGACATAGAATTGGTGTTATTATGGGGCGGGTTATTGCTACCTTGGTTGGTAGGGTAGTTATTCTAAAATGGCCTCTTGGACTGCTTCTGACTCGGGCTACTTTTCATTTTCTCAATAGCCCTGGTCTGGATGGCATCCTTAATCTGTACTCCTGCGTCAAACAACTGCTCAAAAGTCATGAGCGGATGAGTGATCAGGTATTTTTTGGACCTGCTCCTTTTCTGTTGGTCTGTTGGTCATCTTTACAATTTTTCCCCTCCAGCGGGTCAAGAAGTCCACAAAAACTTTCCTAATGTTCTGCTTAGTGGTCTCCAATTCCCTAGCTATCACATCCAACCAGACATTATAGCTATACTGTCCGACAAAAGTAGTGGCAATATCTTCCCAAGTTCTAGTCCTAGTGGCTTTCAAAGATAGAAACCATCGCCGAGCAACCCCTGACAAGGACGTGTGGAATAACAGCGCTTTTAGTTGATCATCAATCCCCATGGAAGATAGAGTACCGACATACATCTGCACATGGATCCGGGAGTCCTTGGTGCCATCAAACTTTTCCATGTCTCACATCTTGAATTTTTCTGACAGCTTAGCATTTGGGTAGAGGCAAAGACCTCCAATGTCCAACATGTACTCATCGACCCCTTTGGCTTTTCTCAATACCTTCTCCAATCTGTCAACCTTTTTAGAGAGAAGTGCCTATCGGACTAAGGCAGGGTCTGCTACAACTGATGCAGGTATAATAGCGGCAGATCCAGCTCCTGGAAACTCTGTATCGTGCTGATTGTCTTTCTAGATGGGATCATCGACTATTCCATCCTATGGAATTTGTTCTCCCAGATGTGGAACCTGATTGATCTGAAGGGCCCGGATCTCTTCCTGACATTGAGCCTGGGCCTGGGTCTGGTTTTGGAGCGTGAGGGTCATGCCCTCCAGACCTCTTTGCATTTCTGACAGAGTTCTTATCAGAGAAGCATTAGTGTCTTCTTCGGCCATTGCTATGTTTGTCAGGTTGAGATCTAATCTTCGAAGTTGCCCGCTCGACGATTTGGTCCAGACAAGTGTGACACTAGAGTTCAATAGAGCAATGATAACTCCTGAGAGATAGGGAAGAGAGGAAAATGTATAAGGGTACAACGTAGCGTCATTGAGGTCTGGAATGACATCGCGGAGAG